>JAADXR010000024.1:0-140385 GCA_023337935.1 Elongisporangium anandrum
AAACCCTAAACCCTAAACCCTAAACCCTGCTTTATCATTCGTTGTAAGCTCATACATTTCCTGGTGCTTACCCTGAGGAGCTTACGCCACATCCTTTACGGCACAGCCTTAAACTACTTTTTGGCAGCGCTTTCGATGGTTATAAAATACATTGCGCGTTTTGTATGTTTTGCCACACTTGGGGCACTCAATCGGATGATTGTTTAACTCAGCTGGACGCTTCTTATTTTTCTCATAGTGTGGGTTGTCCTTGCAAGTGTTGATATGGTTGTACAGCTTCGTCCGATTATACTTAGTGAAAAAATGAAACTTGCACTTGATCTTATCAGTGGATGCCGCTTCTGTAGCGTTGTTGTTCCATTGGAGACCTTCGATTGTCAGTGTTGAATGAATCCGATAGTTCAAATCTTTGAATTTTGCTCTATAACGTGCAACAAATCACCTCGAAAAATATGGGAAAAACCTGGATTTAGATGAACCGTTATTCTTCGGGTCTCCTTGAGGCGGTCAAAACATCCTTCGAAAACTATTATCTGTGTTCCCTTCATTAGACTGAGCATTAAACCAGCTTGAATTGAATGGCGAAATTTGGTTTGAGCGCGCCAAGTTTCAACCTGGGGGAAATCCTTGTGTGGTTCTTGCTCAACGCCACCTGGAAGACTTCTTAAAACGACCCAAGATTGCGAAACCCACTTCATGCTCATTGTTTCGTCATTTTCAACATACTGAGTCAAGTAGCTTTTTATCTGGTGAAGGCTGGTCGATTCCAACGGCAGCATTGTTTTTTACGACTTCTTCGGTAGTGGCTTCGTGTTGGTAGCTCTCTTCTTTGGCATTTTCTGGTATTTTTCATTCGTGAAGTATGCTTGACTGCGTTTCGAGTCCATATTATCACCCTTCTCGCCGCTGACCTTGTAAAAGATATTCTCGTATTCCAAGGCATCGCATTCTTCAACAGCGGTCGCCAACAACTCCTGGTCGGCGATGAATTTTGGTAAAATCATGTATCCGATTTTCCAGAACTGATGAAGAAGTAAATGAAGATTAGGAGTGGATAGAATATTTGTTCGAGCCTCTTGGTGTTCACTGTTTCCAGATTTGTCTTATGTGATAGTATGTTCGACGACTTGCCCAGCGCAGATTCTTCGCGTGCGCACGTGTCATCAGTGCATCCTTTGTCTTCACACGTAGTCAACCTGGGGTCCTCCAAAGATTCTTTCGAGATATGCTCATTGCTGACTGGAACAAACGCACCGCTTGGGGTTGGCGATGGAAGATGGAAGATGGCACATTGTCAGAAATGATACTGGGGTCAATGTCATCATGATTTTGCGACACCACCTTGCGCTTGCGACAAAATGACAGCCGGCTTCGCTTGTGCGCGCATGGTAAAAATCCAGCTACAGTATCCATTTCTCTCTCGTAGACCACGTCTCCTTGCACGAACAACTTCACAATCGGTCTAGACATGATCAAGGGTCCAGTGGTCGAGCCTCTTGCAACAATGGCGCAGGAGGGGGGGGGGGCTCCACCAATCATAAGAATAGCCTGTCTACAAGCATATCGCGATACAAGCATAAAATCAACATGCTCCCGAGCAAAAACGAGGGACAACCTTTTGTCACGGTTTTTTTAAATGAAATTTTAAAGACAACGGAGTTCTTCATAGTTCAAGCTTGGGCTACAACCCAATAAGTCGCGTAAGCTAGCGCTTCTTCTGTATCCATTTATCCTCTTGCTGTGAGCGGCGTAAGTTGCGCTTGGTAAAAGCGTGGTTGACCCCCCCCCTGTTATCGTAAACTATAAACTACTGGCGTTTGCTGCGCGCTACTGCTATTGTGCTGCAAATTCTGCTGTTGCATTTTGTGATTTGTGTTATTCCGCATCTCAGGCCATGCTACTTCAGTGACCGCAGGCTCTTGACAAAAGTACGCCCGAAGTCTATGAACGCATGCACCTGCTTCTCGTCGAGCGAGAACATCTCCGCTTGGCGCGCGAGACTATCGAGTCATACTCCTCGCTGAACGCCAACTGGTACGTGCGCAGAGACTCATGTGCTGGATCATTGCCTTGACGTGCGTGCTCACGTTGTCGCCAGGTTGCAAGCCCCAGACGCTGAGGCCCCCAAGAAGCTCGTCGGCGCTGTTCTGACACGAGCCTTGGCCCAATAGCTCAGCCACTGTCCTGTTCTTCCAGTATCTCGTAGCAGCATCCTTCTCATCATCTTCAGTTCGGAAGGTCCGTGAACACACGAACACACGCGCTTGCCAGCTCAGAAGCGGCAATGCGCGATACGACCTCTAGATGAACCAGACTTTAAATGGCCCAGTCTGGGCGCCATTCGTGAGGCTCAGGCTCAGCACGCCGAAGCAGGACCTAATCAAGCGGCGGGTGATATGGAGAATGGATGGTTTTTAGATGAAAAGCTGTGGATACCCAAAGCATGGTGAACCATTGATGCAGAGACTGATGGTGGTGGCTTATTGTGGCCCCCAAGGACACAGGGGTCGAGAGGCTACAGTGGGATCGTTGAAGCGTTTTGTGCACGTGGATCGCCTCAGAGCGCGAGTCGATAGATTTCTCGCGTCGTGCCTTCTATGCCACCACGTAAAAGGAGGGAAACTTATCCTGTGGCTATGGAGTGAGCTTTACAGATGCAATGAACGGATCGGAGCTTTGTATTGGGACTTTCTTTCATCAAACGATACATTTAGTGGGAGCAAGTATTTATTGGTTCTTAAGGATAAAGCCACCCATTTCTGTGAATTGATCCCATGTGCGACACCGACCAGCATGTTGGCGGCTGATGCATTGCTAGCATGGCACAGTCGATATGGAATACCGCCAGTATGGATTAGTGACCAAATGTCACACTTCAAGAATAAATTAATTAAGAGCGAATGAAAGCACCGCAAGAATTAACAGTGGCTAAAAGTCCGTGGATAAATGGGAGCATTGAGCTTTGTGTTTGGAGTACAAGGTGGACACACATGACTGGACCTACTTCGTGCCCCTTATCAAGGCCAATTTAACACGCCTGTGACCTCGTTGGGCAATCGAGCTCCCATTAAATTGTTTTGCGGACTGCCGCTACCGTCTCCTCTAGCGTTTTGTGTCGACGCCAGCCAGCGCAACCTACTGGAATTGCCACAACAATCTGAGGCTATCCAGCCATGGTTGTGCAAGCTGAAGGAGAGCGTGCAGGCTATGCATAATCAGACGGTTGTGGAGCGAGAGAAAAAGACAAAGAGCAACAAGCGACAACAGACATTTCGCGCGCAAAGCCAACTTTGACGTGGGTGACTACGTTTTACAATCAAGGGTGGATCAGAACCACTATGACAAGTTGTTGGTTACATGGATTGGACCGTCCAGGTCATAGGAGCTGATGAGCACTCATTCAAGATCAAGCATTTAGTGGCGGGGGAGGAGAGTGACGTCCACCCATCCCGCCTAAAATTCTACGCCGGCAGCTCTCTGGGAGTCACAGAAGAGGTCAGGTGCTGGCTGTTTCTAACCTAAAGGACTACCGGTGGAACAAGTCGAAGAAAGACTATGAGCTCCTGGTACAGTGGAAAGGTCTAGAACCGATTGAAGACTCATGGGAATCATTGAAGTCACTCATGAAGGACATTCCTATGTTGGTAGCACGCTTTGCAGAAGGAAAGAACGACATCAAGCTTAAGAAGCACCTGGATTTGCTTCGTGCATAAAAGAAGAAGTCGTGGCGGGCCTGGATCATCGATTTAGCCGCGATACATGCATTTGTAATCAGTGTTAACACGCTCACGTTAACTGCAAGGACAGACTTCAACTATGCTGTTCAAGGGACAGGACGACAAGCCACCAAGTTATGATATGCCTATACGGATTAATGCGTATGCATATATGGAGGTTGGAACATAAAACGAGCGTTGGCCAAGTGAGTTTGGGAGGGCGGTGTAGTGGGCGGCGAGCAATAGCAAGCCTCCGCTCACTCACTGGGCATCGGTTAGAACCGATGCCAAGCCAGCAGCAGCCAAGAGTCGGCTGCAGAGAAAGGAGTGGAGTTACAAAACGACCACCAGTCCCGACGGATGGTGCAGGCAATCAGAGACTCAGTCTAGAATCTACCGAGTAAGCACGAACAGAGCCTAGTGTTTGCCAGGAAGCGCCAGCTTCCCTCGCAGTGTATTCTGTTGACTCAAACTCGCTACATTGTGGCAGCTGCGGCAGTGTTGACGCCATTGCGGCGCGTGTTGGTTCTGGATCTAGTAGAGAATAAAATTTATGTAGCTATGGTGATGATAGTGGCATTTAATGCCACTATCATCACCATAGCTACCTGTCAATGTGTGCCGTGAGTGGATTGGCTACGCGTGTCACGACATCAGTCAGGGCCACGAAGTACCGGTACTATATGTCCAAACAATGCAGCACCGAGGCCACGATTCCATGCACGCGCTGGCGAATGTAAAGCGTACGTCATGACCTTTCCTTTATCACTTAGGGAGAAAAATGCATATCATATTTGTTCGAGTTGGGCGTGGAGTGGCGGCACCCCACATGAAGATCGACGATTCACGAGCTGCTCGATGATGATCTTACGGGGAGATTCCTGGCTTTGCATCGCATCACTTGCACATAAGACGCGACAGGTCTGCGGAACCATCCGCCGTCAACATTGGATACTCCTCGAAGGTGTTGGATAACCATCTTCCCATCAATTTGATGACAAGGCGGTCTGCACCTGAGTTCAGCAGCTTCGTTGCACCTCCGATTCGAATGGAGTGAGTCGAAAACCGTGCCGGTTCGAGACCTTTGCTTTCGGCCGCAATCTTTATCGCTGTGGCCACTTCTTTTGATGTGATACCTCTGGCTCTTCCAGTCGAGAGAGCTGGCTCATGGAGTTTTGTGCCAAATGCTTGGGCACCTTTTCTAATCCAACGAGCCGCCTTGACTGGGCAAAGTACTGCGTCTCCTGACTCTTGCAGATAGAGGATTTCTTGTCGGCCATATTGGTTGTTCTTTGCACCCAGTAAACGAATTCCGATCAGCCGTGCTTTGCGCGGCTCCACTTGCTCACCCTCTTGACGGAGAAACATAATATTCCAAAGTTGAAGGATGTAATCATGCGTTTTGGCACCAATATGAAGATACTCGGAGCGCCGGAGTAAGAAAAAGTAGGCCAGCAGCAACTCACCCCACAATAACTGGATCCGAGGTTGGGCGAGATCAAGACTTTTGTAAATCGCCTGCAGGAGTAGTACTGTTAGAGGTTGCTGCTTGACCACAGGGTTTGTAAACCGCCGGATCCCTCGAAGTAGAATTGCATGACTAGCTGTAACACCAGGGTCGTATCCATGGGAGTGTTGGTGAAACCAGCGCACCGCACACAATTTCGAGCAGATCGTAGAATATGTGTTCCCTTTTCCCTTTTTATTCATTCCGAATCGACAGCAAAAGCACCAAGCTGGACGGAATTATGTCGAGCATCCTGCTCAGAAAGCCAGGGCTCGTAATCCATAAACTCGCACCATGCTGTCCATTGGTTCCATTGCCGATTGTAGTGCACTCGCGAGGTGTCAGCTTGAGCCCCCGCTCGCAGAAGCGCTCCCAGAGCTTCCAGAGATTCCTTGAGCCTTCTGGTATCGGGACCTGGCACCATGAGTGGGACAAGTTAGAAAACAGATCAGCAAAATAACTGGATTGCCACATCCGACTTCCTGCGTCTGCCATCGTGTTCGTCTCCCCTGGAATATGCGCTGCCGATGCATAAAAATCGTGTTTGATCTCAAGTATGGCAAACAACCGAAGCAACAGCTGTCCAAATGGGTTTCGGCGTGCTCGTTTGTTGGTCCAAGTCATGCCGCCAGATTGTCTATCCAGATTCGAACATGACTATCGCAACATGTTTCGTCCTTGCTTTTCCATGATTCACCCCATGCGATAGAGGCAAAAATCGTACTCATGATTTCACGAACAGTAATTCCAAAGTCACCGCCCATGTGAGACTTTTCTTGAGCAATTAGATCCAGCTCAATCTCGTTGAACCTAACCTGAACAAATTGGCGGAGTGCAGGAAATAAAGCACAAAGACCAATATCACTGGCATCCATGATAATTTCAAAATCTGGTGGCCGGATATTGACAAAACGCTGCAGTGGGATTTCGTTGAAAGGTGCCATCGCCAATATAAGCAAAAACCACTTCAAAGCATCCAGCGCTCCTGACGACAGAGGAACTCGTGCTAGCCATGGAGCCGAACGCTGACGAGCTGCGAGCCTCTGGAAGAATGGCAATGCTGATCGGACGCATGTGCAAACGTGCCGTAGGCTCCCAAGTAATTTGTTTATGGTCGCCTTTGAGGTTTTATCACTGCTGAGGATTGCGCGGATTCTAGCGCGAGCTTTGGACATTTTTCCGAATGGCATGGAGATACTGAGACGATTCAAATTCCATATTAATCCTAATGCTTTTCCTTCTGTAAACCATGGCGTAAACTTTTCATCGTTGCATGCATGAGGACCGAGAAGAAATATCATTGCCCGCCGCAGAGACAGATTTGCATCCGTTAGCCGTGAGCCAATGTCAGCTTCGACACACACATGATCCTCACACCAGGTCTCTCCGTCGAAAGCCATCATAGCTGATTCAGGTTGCATCGACCATCCTGGAGCCGAGCAAGCATGAATAAAGGAGATTGCAGCTCCCGCAACCCAATAGCTTTCGGGTGATTCTGACCAGCCAAATGGGCAGGCACAGTCAATTATCAAAATGTTAAGTTCACGAATGACCCCAGAAAATCGTCCAACGTGATCAGCATGGATAGAAATGTTGCGAAATGCCCCATTCACATTGCCAGTAAGCATTCGTTGCTTTCCAGGGTGCGATGAATCGACTGCGAGAACGCGTGATGCAATAGCTCGTGCCCCATCGTATGAGCTCTCCAGGTGGAAACGATAGTTCGTCAATCATTCGCGCATCTAGTGATACGTCAATGTCGCCTTTCGGAACGGCCAGAAAAGGGCTGCACGTGATTCCTTCGAGTTCGTGCAATAAATCCAAATCAAGAACGAGGTAGCGCCCTTGATCTTGACCTTTTCGAATATTTTTGACTAGAACATTAAGTGCTCTTGTCGCAGAAGGGTGGTTCATGGGAGGATGGTTCTGGTGTACAAACGGATTAGACCGCTCTAGACGAACTATATGTGCCACAATGTCGGCCCATTGATCCTTGTATCGAAAGTCTTTAAAGCAGGGCAACTGCGAAAGGGACGTACAAAGCCTTGTTCAGTCGGCTGTCGGTGAGGCATTCACCACGCAGCAAGCGGACAAATCTTGGAAGCGACATTTTTGTACGCCTCAGGAATTCACTGAATTCGTGCTGTTTGGCACGATCGATGAGGTGGGTGATCTTTCCTCCACTGGCCACGAGCGTAGGCGATTTCGTCGGCGGACGGAGCTGTACTGATGCCAATGCTCGCGTGACAGACATGTCTATCAATTTCTGATGACTTTCCAATAGACGTTTTTGCGAATCCAGAAATGTTGAAAACTGATCCGCCGGAGCCAGCTGGTATATTCACAACTCTTTGCTTTTAAGCGGACGTGTCGAAATTTTGGGCTGGTTACCCCCAAGCGGATTTCCTTCAGGCAAAAATCCTGGCAAGGAGATCTCGCGTTTATAATCAAAATCAAAATCAGCTTCGATACGAGGCAAAGCGAGTTGTGTTAGAAGCTCACCGCCTCCTTCGAGGTGGCCGTCGCCCCCCTCGGTGATGCGCTGGCACCCTCTGCTCGGTGCAGAAGGTTGCTTAGCACGTTCGGAAAGCTGACCTTGCTATTTCCGGTGATGCAATCTCGCCCCTGCAGATGCATGCGAGAGCGTTCGTTGCCTTCGTCTGACCCTGTAAGGGCTCTGACGGTGGTATCTTTATACTGGTCTTCGTGTGATTGATTGACCAGCTTGGCTTGACGTCTGTCAGACTGGGGCGTCTTCGTACTCCAGCCTTCACCGTGTTGAGACGCCACATATGTACTGGGCTTCGGCGAACCTGCACGTTTGTCTTCAATTGATGCAACTGGTCCAGCTTTGGTGCTGCTGGTAACCAAGGACTCGACTTCCTGTTGAACCACGATTCCATTGGATTGGAGCTGTTGACTCGGCCTGGAAATAAGTTTCTCGTCATTATTCCCTTGGCGTCTTCATAAGTTTTGGCACTCTGAGCTCAGGCCTCCATAATTTGATTCCACAAAGGCTTTCACAATCGATGGCAGGAAAGTTGGGCAAAAATGACCGAGTTGAGGAGCGAAGCAGCCACCACCTTTCCCCCTGCACCCTTGCTTGGAAATATACTTCAGGCACACGTTCTTTCCGTCTTGATTGGGAAGAGCCTTGAGCACAGCCCTGGCGATTTCAATTCGATTGAATTGTTTTCCAGGTAGTCTGCCTCCACGCTCTGCATTGCCAGGTTCGTTTCCCCGGGGCGCCGATAGTAACTGAGTCAGGCAGCGGTCTGTAATCATCTGCTTCAGTCCTACAAAGGACGCGTGGGCTGCAGAAAATTGACGGTTCACATTGACCGCGGCTTCCCAATCGTCCTTAGCAAGGCGCGAGCGAAATATTTCAAAACGCTCGTTCGCCCAGAAGACTACTGAGGACAATGCTGCAAGATCCACCACTTGAGCGCCATCTTGTTGTTGAGAAAGCATGAATGCACGTGCTGAACTTATGAGATCACTGACGGCAGGTTTGTAGAGCTCTTTCACTACAACAGCCAGACAATATAACGCGCCGATAACATCTGAGAAACACGTTGGTGTTCGTGCCGGTGGTAGTGCGTTCTTCTTGGAGAAATCAGTAGGACCATATGAAACCGCATTTTTCATGCGGGCTTCTGTAGATTGACCCACGAAGTGCATAATTGACAGACCACGAATTCCAAAATCCCAACCAAAGAGACCCCGCAGGATAGCCGGATGTGGTAAAAACGAGCATAACTCGTGCTCACATTGCAACGACTCCAGCAACAACTGAGCATCCTTTTTATCGTACTTACCTTGAACCATCTTCTTGTGGACCGCACTTTGTAAACCGCTGGGCTTGAATTGGCCAGCGGTTTCCTTCGCCCCCTGAATCTCCATCCTTGGGTCCCATCGAGACGAATGACGCGATCGTTGTAAATTCAGGTAATTGTTCACCTCGTGACCAACAGAAGCCTTGATGGGCTCCGTACGTTGGCGTATAGGCCGTCCTTCACCACCATTTAATGGTGCACTATCGAGGTGATTGCGCTTGTTTTCTCTGTTGGACGCGCTCTCTTCTCCGTCTTCGTCCTCTGAATCGTCATCAGAGTCACTCATCTGATCGATTGCGCTGCCAGGGTTGGAGGCGTGTCCAGCTTCGGTGTCAATATCGTCTCGGGGTCGCTGATTACGCTGCTTGGCTCTTCAAATATAGTCGCCCAGCACAACATTGGAAGGAAGCTCTCGTTGGCCTTCTTGGTAGAACACAAAGTCCAGTATGTAGCGTATCGTCACGAAATGAATTTTTCCACCTCCAACATCATAAAGGGGCACTTTTTGACTCTCGTCCACTTCTTGCAACATCGCAATTTCTTCGGAATTACGCTGCGGGACCCCGCCCTCGTCTTGCCCATGGAAACTCATGGGGGTCTCTTCGTGTGCACTCTTCATTTCTTGTAGCATCACATCACAAACGGAGCGTTTCTAGCATGGTCGGAGAGCGTACGTCGTACGTCTCTACGGCCAAATCGTGCAAGCCAGCCTCGCCGAAAATGATGTTTTCGGTCCCATCGGAGAAGGCAACGTGAAGGTCACCCACTTGAGCTCGTGTTTGCCAGGTGTAACCGACAACAACACCGTAGTCCCACACCTTGGGTGAGCCTGGCGGGATGCGGGGCGCAGACGCAACTTCCTCCATTGTTCCAATGCCGCTCTATGCCTCTTGCTCACTTACCTTTCGAGCGTTGACCATCCGTCTCGGCAGAGACACTTCTGCTGGTTCCTCTATGGCCCAGCGTCCACTTGAGACGCGAGTGACCCGCACGTTGCTACGTGTGCCAGCTTCGGCGCTGAAGGAACCATACGCGTACCCGGTCGTGTCCAAGTTGTTTGGCTTCAGGTAAGCGTAGAGCGTCGGCATGTTCCGTAGAGGCGGCGCTGCTTGAAGGGTCGTCTTGAAGGCTGTCGCTGAGCCGTAGAAAATTCTAAAGTGATCTAAACTAACCTACGGACTCCTCGTGACTCAGAAAAGTCGTCTTCCGGTCGCAACACCCACTGAAGGGGCAGCGTCCGGAAACCACCCATTTTTGACCAGTAAGGGCAGATCTTGGAGATCGGCTACTCCCGCCACCGCTCGCTCAGTCGCTCATGTGTGCAATGACATAGCGTGGCGTTTTCTGCCGTTCTCGGGCTTTTCAAGGTCGCGTCCGGATTCGTTTTCAAGAAAATATAAATCCAGAGCTTTCCCGTAATACGGTACAATTTCGAGAGGTCACTAAAATTATCATTTCTCCTCCTCCAATGCAAACTTGGGAAGCTGCAGGCCGAGCGATAAAACTTCACCTGGAAGTAACGGTTGTGAGCTGGCTGTTCAAAACTTAAACTTGCAAACCAACCTTCGCGGGAACTCGTCTGCTAGTAAGGGACGCCTAAGCTCTGAAGTAGAATCAACCGAAAACAGTTGCTGTTGGCATCCGTTTCATGTCGGTTTTCTCCTTTGAATCCAGCGCTTATATGGCGCTCAACAGTCCACATTTCGCCAAGATTCCAGCAAGTCTCATTACTCCAAGTATCACAAGCAATCGACCCCTGCATCACAATGCGAGCTGTGGCCCTGTTACATTTGCTTGTAATGGTTGTGCTTTCATGCAGGCGTTGACTCAAGAACTAGTCCGGATGGAGTGTCAGAGGACTCATTCGTGTTGAAGTCTGTAAGTGAACTGCAAGCGGAGCTACATTCCACGAGTGCCATTGACGAGGCGTCGATGGTGCAAGTGTACAAGAGCTACGACGCTATGCAAGATGATTTCGCGATGAGTCTACAGTCAGTAGAAACCGCAAACACGACGACGTCCGCTTCTATCCTAATTGCACCTTTGCTTCAAGACAATGCGACGACGGAATATACTGCTGGAGCTCCACTCTCAGCGCGCACTCAGCTTTTTTACAATTGCACGTCAGCCCCATACATTTGGAATCTGCTTGATGACACCAACGTAGTGACGCTAGTAGACTTTCAGCCTCAAGATTACGCAGATACAGAGAACGGCACTGCGGAAACAAACTCCAGCAGCATCGGGAGTGATATTGAGATCGTTGCCATTGCGACTTTGTCAATTGCAAACTGCCAAGTCCAGCGCAACTACTCGACTCAGCAGCTCCTCCTTGGCAACTCATTCTTCGGCGATGACTTCGCGAATGTCACGACGTACTTTCGCATCATCACTAGCGACTCACAGGTCATCAGCTCGCAGTCTGTCGAAAATGATAACAGTAGCAGTGAAGGTTGCCTCATGAGACTGGAGCTAGCACCTGCTAGCATCGGAGACATGTACCCCGACTGCAATATCCAGTTCTTCTCCACCGATATGAGCAATCTCCTTCGGTCAAAAGGTGCCGTCGTTACACGAAACGATTCCCTTATTCTCTCAAATGAATCACGGTCGGACGGGCAGAATCGACGATTGGGGTCAGCTCTTTTGATTTTGTCAAAAATCCCTCCTGCTACCGTGGCTGTGGTGTTTATCCCGCTCCTGAGATTGACCAGTGTGCCGCCAGCGTCTACGGTGTAATTGTTCTGCTTCCATGCTCGCTTGCACTGTACGCCAAGAATCCAATTTGTACCATTGAGTGCGGTGACAGCCCCAGCTTTACAACTGCTCCCGACCTTCCTCCGAGCAAGTGCTACGATTGCTACTTTAGTCTTTGGCCGTGGTGCAATTCTGGTTATACTGGTTACTTTGACTATTGCTGTCGGACACTATCGTGCACGCAAACGGCCGATGTGACCGTTGCGACTCCAAAGGCACTCACGTGGAACCTCGAAGACGACGGCGTGACAGTGGCAGACCCGGAAGTCGAGCTTTACCAGAAAGGAGATTGCTCCGACTTGTCCGATCTCACCTCCGACTGCTGTCGGCTTACATGCCTTAACTGTTTTGCCAACCTCACGATCACGTCCTTGTTTGCCGACGTACACATTCATGCCACGAGCTTTTCGAGTGATGCCGAAATGGTTGTCAGCGGCAGCACCAACCTGACTGTCTCTCTGTTCGCGCCAAATGGATGCACGTTTGAATCGTCCTCATCACTTGTACACTTTACCATCTCCGTCCCATTATCATTTGGACTGTACGTCTCCGTGGATGTCGACTTCAGCTCTAAGTGGTCCATTAAAATCCAGCCACATGGATCCACGGCAGCATTTGGTGTCGCCACTACCATCCAGAAGTTATCAGGGGGATTTCAAGACACCACCAACACCTTCCACGACATACAGATCAGCAATACGATGCACCGTAACCTCAAGCAAGCGGGGTTGGACGCGGACGCACAACTCACTCTGGTGCCGGACATCACAGCAAAACTCAATATCGGTGGCTTGGCCTCCATCGGTGTGCATGTTTCTCCCCAGTTCTACATCGAACTCAATGCAACTGTGGAGTTTCCTGACCCCATGCCTGGACTTTCATCTCGGTGGTTTGACTCATCGTCAATCATGCACAGAGGAGACTGCTCTCTGCCACATTTCATGACCTACAACGTCTGGGCGGGTGCGCGCAACGTGGCTGTCGATTTTCCAATCACTGTGGTTGGGTTGACCCCGGCAGATCCCAAGATCTCATTTTCATCAATCCGAGTCAGCGTCCTCAGTGGTTGTGTCGCTACAGCCTATGAGACAACGCTGCTCCTTGCAATTGCACTCGATCATATTTCATCGTGGACCGACAATCGCAAGCTCAAACTACTCGCAACTGTACTGCGAGCGCTCAACTTTACCGATATTGACGCTGGCTCGCTTGAGCTTACAGATGTCTCCCAATCTGACGGCACGTTGGGAGTGGCATTGAAAGTGCCTCCTTCTATGGTTGACGAGTTTCCCGACGTCTACACGTTTACTCAAGCGTGTAATAGTCGTGCGCGCTCGCTGTCCTTCAGTCAGCAGATTTCCGATGCTATCGGGATGCAAATGGCCGCTGCCTGTGATGACGGGATGTGGGGAGCCTCCTGTAGTTCGCAGTGTCATGGAGGGACCTGCCGCAGCGGGGCATGCAACGCAGTCGATGGTACGATGCTCACATGCTCGAGCTGCGTCGCCGGCTATTGGGGTTCGACGTGTAAATCAACGTGCTCCAGCTCTTCAGCTTGCAACACGCCAACTTGCAGGCAAAGAGATGGAGTAGTCGTATCCTGTGTGAGCTGTGCCTCAGGCTATTGGGGTTCGACGTGTGAATCAACATGCTCCAGCTCTTCAGCTTGCAACGTTTCAACCTGCGGACAGAGCGATGGCGCAGCTGTCTCCTGCAGTAGCTGCGGTGCAGGCTATTGGGGCGCTACGTGCAGTAATCAGTGCGTGGTTGACACAACAACGACGCACTGTTCTTCTACTTCGACCGCAACATGTGACCAAATCAAAGGAACGCTATTATCCTGCGGCGGTGCGTGCGTAACTGGCTTCGAAGGCACCACATGCAGTGTAGCTAGTGGTGCCGAGTCCGCGAGAGCGATGAGCACAGCATGCTTAGCTCCTCCTTGTACGCATGCTGAAAGCTCCAACGGTTGTTAGCTGTTGAAAATATTGAGCTTGTCTTATCAGTTTCACAAATTGGTTAAATTGCAGCTATATGTGGATATCTATCTGAGCTCTGCTCAAGCAGGAGAATCAAGTTCTATTAAAGCAGTCAGGTTGACCTGAATTTGGATTCAACTCACCGAATGAATTCCTAGCCACTGATCCGGATGTGCTGCAGTTGTTCGATCTGTAGTGCGATTCAGGTCCATAAAGTGCACAGAACGATATTATAATTCTTGGTTTTTACCCTCTGGTCAGAAGTACTGTGTGTGCGCCTTTACTGGTCCGTTACACAAAAAGTCTTCTTGGATGCTGTCGTTG
The DNA here is from genome assembly GCA_023337935.1 of Elongisporangium anandrum. Lineage (NCBI taxonomy): Eukaryota > Oomycota > Peronosporomycetes > Pythiales > Pythiaceae > Elongisporangium > Elongisporangium anandrum. The sequence goes on from JAADXR010000024.1 coordinate 14,120, forward strand.
GTGTACGGGCAGCAGGCCAGGCATCGTGGAAGGTTGGTTGTGGAAAGGTTTCCGGCCAAAACGTGGCCTCTCGCCAACGGCAACACCTAACTATAATAGGCATGTTAACCTATCTCAAAGGACCATACTATTATACATGCCCTCCAACGATTGCCGACTACAAACTCGCAGTAGCAGCAACAACAGTGAAGCGTATGGTTCTTGAGCGACAGCCTGTACCAGGGACGCCAGGTCTGACTCGCTGACTCCCCGCTAGTTTAACGTGCAAAGAAAGAACGAGTAACTCATCACAGTACCTCGAGGCTGGCTAAAGCAGTACAACTTTTGTTCCTCCAGCCGTTGGCGTGAACTTTGTTCTGGTCAACTTCACCGAACGCTCGAGGTGATGCGGCATTCCGCACTGGTATTCAGTCCTGGTCCACAGAGCCGCATCACCCGCAGAGGTGGACAACATCCATTTCCTGAAGGTCTCTTTTACCAAAGTTCAACTTGACAACCTCAATTTCCTGTCTAAAATAATAAGCTTTGTGTAAAACACCGATGTTTACGGTCCAAATTAGAGATTGACAAAGAAGCATATCAATTATGCGCGGATTTTCACTCTGGTAAAGTACTGAAACAAGATAACTGGTGACTTGCATGGACGCCCCTCCGGCCGCAGATGGCAGCTACGTATGTGACGTGGGATGAGCGATTCCCTCCTTCGCTTCCGCCGCATCCATCGACCACAGCTAAAGCCGCTCATTCCGCGATTCGGGTCCGAGAGAAGCGACTATGGGCAACGCCGCCAGCTCCCCGTTCCAGCAAGGCCAGTCGCCGCAAAAGCCCAACAAGGATGTCACTGACTCACCCGTCGCTCTGGTCGCCGCGCCTACGACGGTGCTGGAAGACACACGAACGCCAACATGTGGGCCCGTGCACGTGTCCAACATTCCAGCCGACTACGAGACCTACATGACGCTCTACACGAATCTCATGCGCCGCAAAGAAGTCGACGACGGCACGCGACGGATGTTCGGCACGCGCAGCGTGGATCCTGTCACTGGCGAATTCGGTGCCTTCGAGTGGACCACATTCAACGAGTTCCTGGAGGACGTCGAAGCCACAGCGTCCGGCATGAAAAAGGATCTGAACCTCAAGCGCGCAGACCTTGTGGGCGTGTTCAGCAAGAACCGCTATGAATGGGCGCTCGTGGAGCACAGTTGCAATCGCATGACGTACACTCTCGTGCCTCTGTACGACACGCTGGGTCCGACCGCCGTGCCATTTATGATGAACCAGACGGAGATGAAAGTGATCTTCTGCGCCAAGGAGCAGTTCGCCACGCTCATGCACTGCGTAGACGAGTGCCACCACGTTGAGACGATTATTCAGTTTGAAGACGTTGACGACGAGCAGCGAGAAGAAGCGAAGTCCAAGAACGTCGTGCTGAAATCTCTTTTAGAATTGCGCGAGCTTGGCAAGAGCCACATTGCTCCTGAGGAGCCACCTCTACCCAGCGACCTCAGCACGATTTGCTATACGTCTGGCACCACAGGCAACCCCAAGGGTGTGATGCTCACCCATGCCAATCTCGTGAGTTCCGTGGGTGCCACATATGGATACTCGCATCTCAACACGGAAGACGTGCACTTGTCTTACCTGCCACTCGCGCACATATTCGAGCGCGTGATCCAGACCATGGTGATCGGACTTGGTGGATCTGTGGGCTTCTATCAGGGTAGCTCTGCTAAAATCCTGGACGATCTGGCCGAGTTGCAGCCGACTATCTTCCCCTCCGTGCCGCGTTTGCTGAACCGCGTGTACGACAAGATCACGCAAGGAGTGAACAACACTGGCGGCCTGAAGAAAATCATCTTCGATCGTGCTCTAGCCGCCAAAAAGGCTGGTCTCGCTACTGGGCAATTGACTCACAGTGTGTGGGACCCGCTTGTCTTCAACAAAGTGAAGCGCGCGCTTGGTGGTCGTGTTCGGCTCATGATGAATGGCTCAGCTCCGATTTCAAGCGAGGTGAAGGAGTTCCTTCAGGTTGCCGTTGGTTGTCCCGTCCTTGAAGGCTATGGGCTCACAGAAGCCAGCGCATGCATCTCGTGCTCGATCGTAGACATTGCACCTGGCAACCATGTCGGTATCCCTCTAAGCGGCGTCCAAGTGCGATTGGCAGATGTATCGGACATGGAATACTCGAGCAACGACACGCCCCGTCCGCGAGGCGAGATTGTCGTCAAGGGTCCCGGTGTATTTGTGGGCTACTTCAAGCAACCGGAGGCGACCGCCGAGGTTCTGGATGCCGATGGCTGGCTGCACACTGGCGATATTGGCGCTTGGAACGAGGACGGCACACTGAGCATCATTGATCGCAAGAAAAACATCTTCAAGCTGGCGCAAGGGGAGTATGTGGCGCCCGAGAAGATCGAAGGTGTCTACCTCAAGAGTCAATATGTGTCTCAGGTCTATGTCGCGGGTCATTCGCTCGAGAGTTATCTCGTCGGCGTTGCGGTCCCAGATCCCGACGTTACTGCATCTTGGGCGGCTGGACAGGGTCTTGCTGGCGACGACGCAACTATGGCAGCTCTGTGTCAGAATCCGGCATTCTTGAAAGTGATGTTGGACGATATGGAGGAAGTGGCCAAGACATACAAGCTGTTCCGGTTTGAGCGTGTGCAGAAGCTGCATTTGCACCCGGAAGAGCTTACGCTCGAGAACAACCTTGTGACGCCAACTTTCAAGCTGAAGCGACCGCAATTGGCCAAGCACTTCAAAAACCAAATCGATTCTATGTACGCCGGTCCGGCACCATTTTAAACAAGCTTCGGTTCGGTTGATTGTCAAGTAAAAGCATCAACATGCGTCACTATGTGTACAGGCTAAGTAATACTTTGTTTCATCTCATTCTGTCCATGCTGTCTCTGCTGCCTTGGTTATCTACCAAGAATCAGTAGTCTCGTGAAGGGCATCAACATTGTATCTATACGCCAAAGAGCTCATTGCGAATATCGGTGCCACTGTTGTTCCCCTTATCCAGCAACTTTCTTCTCCAATGTCTAGTTGCCAGTTCAGGGCCGGTGATAAGAAAAGCGACTGGCATAGCGGTCCCGAACCGGAAGGTGCGGTCTGGGCCAAACCGCGGGATCCCGAAGTTTCGTTGGCTATCGGGCGCTCGGCTGGGGGCGCGGGCAAAGCGGCGCGAAACCCATTTCCAATGGTGGCCTCCGAGATCGAGAAGAAGGGCAAGAAGAAGAAGCGAAAGCAGTCCGTGGACGTCTCGGATGCTGTCGCGGTCGTGCAGACGAGCGAGGGCAAGGACCTCATCGCCCCCGAGTCCTCCACGCCCAAGCTCGACACGTCCAAGTGGCCGCTGCTGCTCAAGAACTACAACCTGCTGAACGTGCGCACGGGCCACTACACGCCCATCCCGTCCAGCACCAGTCCGCTCAAGCGCAACATCCACGACTACGTCCGCTATGGTGTCATCAACCTCGACAAGCCGGCCAACCCGTCCTCGCACGAAGTAGTGGCCTGGATTCGACGCATCCTGCGCGTTGAGAAGACCGGCCACTCCGGAACTCTGGATCCCAAGGTTACAGGCTGTCTGATCGTGTGCGTGGACCGCGCCACCCGTCTCGTCAAGGCCCAACAGGGAGCTGGTAAGGAGTACGTGGCTGTTGTGCGTCTGCACAGCGCCATCGAAGGACAGGCCAAGCTCGCTCGCGCCATCGAGACGCTGACCGGTGCGCTCTTCCAGCGTCCTCCGCTTATTTCGGCCGTCAAGCGTCAACTGCGTATCCGTACTATCTATGAAAGCAAGCTCATCGAGTACGACCAGAACCGTCACCTTGGCGTCTTCTGGGTCAGTTGCGAGGCCGGTACCTACATCCGTACGCTGTGTGTGCATCTGGGTCTTGTGCTCGGAGTCGGCGGCCACATGCAGGAGCTGCGTCGTGTTCGCTCCGGTGTGCTTGGTGAACATGACTCCATGGTCACCATGCACGATGTTCTGGACGCCCAGTACCAGCTCGACACTTACAAGGACGAGTCCTACCTGCGCCGCATTGTGCGTCCGCTCGAAGTGCTTCTGACGACGTACAAGCGTATCGTCGTGAAGGACAGCTCTGTGAACGCCATCTGCTACGGAGCCAAGTTCATGATCCCTGGTCTCCTCCGCTTCGCTGATGACATCGACATTGGTGAGGAAGTCGTGCTCATGACCACCAAGGGAGAAGCCATCGCTGTTGCCATCGCCCAGATGACCACAGCTGTCATGGCCACTTGCGACCACGGTGTTGTCGCTAAGATTAAGCGTGTCATTATGGAGCGTGACACTTACCCGCGCCGTTGGGGCCTGGGCCCCATGGCTCAGAAGGTCAAGGGCCTTGTCAAGGAGGGCAAGGTCGGCAAGTACGGCAAGGTCAACGACAGCACCCCGGCTGATGTGGCTGAGCTCTACAAGGGCAACGGCACTGCTGCCGTGGAGAAGAAGCCTCTGGTGGAAGAGATTGTCCCCGTGAAGGAGGAAGCTGCTGATGAAGATGATGAGTCTGCTCGCAAGAAGGCGAAGAAGGAAAAGAAGGAGAAGAAAGAGAAGAAGAAGAAGCGTGAAGCTGAGGCTTCCGGCGAGTCTCCGGAAAAGAAGAAGTCCAAGAAGAAGAAGAAGTCCAAGGACCTGAGCGACTCGGAATAAGTCCTTCGTCGCCTCTGTGGGTGGGGAATGTAAACCTCGCTCGCCTTGTCTTCCCAATAGGCTCTTGCAGCATCCATAGCAAACGAAGCAGGCGTTTCCATGCGGCCAGACTGTCGATCGACCTTCTGTTCACTGCACGACGCATCGCCCGCTATTTTTCTCATTTGAATGTTTTCCTATATAAATACTACGTCATTATTACGCTGCATAATCCATTCTTGTTCTTTCATTGTTTGGTAACGACGTGCTCACGTGATGATCAAATCAAATGATGAATGAAGCTAAGCATTTGTTCACTAATGGGAGGCGCTTTATTACACAGAGCCCTATGCTCCTGATCTTAAGCGTGGGCCTCCTACCTAAACAGAGAAACCGCATTGATGCGCGCTCGAACTCCCAACGAACAGCGAGACTGGACACGCGGAGCATCTCATCGCCACGCTCGCCTCTATTTCTATGTGTTTTCTGATGTGGTAGCCTATTCATATTCGAAGTCTTCGTCAAAATCAATGTCGTCGTCGTCGTCATCGTCGTCGTTGGCATCCATTTCGGCCATCGACTTGGCGATCTCTTCTTCCTCCATGGCCTTCCACTGTTCCGGGGACGGCTCGGGGTAGCGAGACAGGTACGGCAGCAGTGCCAGCTGGCGCGAGACCTTGACGGCTTGTGCTAGTTTACGCTGCTGCTTGGCGGTCAGACCGGTGAAGCGGCGAGGGCGAATGCGGCCCGTGGGCGAGATGAACAGGCGAAGCAGCTCAACATCCTATAGACAAATCACCACATTAGCAAAGTGCGACTCGAGCTACATCCGAGTATCAGAGGTCGCACCAGTGCCAGTTCCACGACATCCGGGTGGTTGGCCTTGACAAAGTACTGCCACGGCTTCTCCTGGCCCTTGGAGAACGGTCGTCGCTTGTCAGCAGGCAGCATCCAGTTGAGCATTTCAGGGGAAGCGCTGTGCACCAAAAGCAGCAATAATGTCAATCCCCAGGCGTAACACTTCGTCAAAGAGAGCTGCAACTTACGCGACGCCCTGCTCCCAGTTACGGAAAGGGTCACGGCCAGCGTTGTCATCGTCTTCCAGGACATCCTGCGTCGCGAGGCTCAGCGACGTGTCGTATCCGGGCATTTCGACGTACAGACGGTCGTCTTCGAGTTCGGTGCCTTCACCCTCGCCCTCGTCGCCATCCCACTCGGCAACTTCGCGCTCGAACTGCTCGGCCCACTCCTCGGGCGTGCCGTCGAACTCTTCGTCGTCGTCCTCGTCCTCGTCGTCATCCTCGAGATCCAGTTCGAACTCCTCTTCTTCGTCGTCTTCGGTGACTTCGAGCTCCTGCGAGCCGAGGTACTGCACCTCAGGCGGGACCTCAGTCAGATCCTCCTCTTCCTCGAAGGCGATGGGCTTTTTGTCGAGACCTGCATGGGATTCCAACCGGTCAATTATCGGTGTCTCTGCTGCTGCAATAGAAGGCAACACGCACCCTTCTTGTCCTTCTTGGTGGAGAACGCGCGCATGCTGAAGGCTGAATCGGCCTGCACAGCGACCGCATTGGCAACGCGAGCACGAACAGCCAGACGCGCCGCCTGCGACGGACCCTGACGAGTCAAAGCTACAGCCACCAGTCAGGACCTCCTTTGATACAGACGCAGACGCAACCAGCAGAGACAGCAGCAGAGGCGGGCATTACCAGCGAGAGCGGGACGGAGCCAGACGCGCACCATTGTAACCAGTCGCCCCCCAGACAATCAACTCGGCGTGTGGCCAAAAAGCTACGCCGATTTCACTGGTCTCGTGCCATTCGCCTCACTGCGTCCCGAACGTCCCCAAGTTCACCTGCACTCCAACGAGGGATACGGGGAGGCGAGAGTGCAAAGACGGGGCAAGGACGCGTCCCGTCCCCATGAAACGAGCTGCAGTGTGCCAAGTCCGGATTCGGAAAACACCAGCCTCGCTCTATAGTACGCACCATATTCATAACCTGTGATTGCTGTGAAGTATCAACGGACTGCTACTATAATAGTTCAGTCTAAAGCCACAGAAGGAACAAACTCGAAGTCTGCATGGTCGTACTGGAATGCATTGGAACGCGTATCTTCTGAAGGAAGAAAAGCTATAGCTACACCTTCGCCTATCGTCTCCTCTCTCTCTCCTCTCTCTTTCTCTCTGTAATCTTGCAGCTGTGCTTCGAAGTCGATTTAGCTACTGGCATTGCTCGCAGCCAAAGTCTCTAATTTCCGCCACTTCTCCTGCTCTTTGTCCTTCTGTTCGACAACAGACTGCTCCTTCAAAGAGTACTCCTTGGCGCACTGATCGTACAGAGCCATGTCGTAGTCCATGTATAGCTTCAGCACGTTCTGCAATAGACAATGAGCACGAATTAGTGAGGACACTCGACTTTTCCAAGACGGGCAATAGATAAGGCACATTACCTGCGCGAGACCTTCTACCGTCGTGTTCCAGTGGCCAAGCGAGTTTCGATGAAGGGGTCCGTAGATCACAGGCAGAATCAAGTGTGCATGCTGCTTGCTGAGGCATCCGTTGTTCACCAAGTGCTCGTTGTTCCACAAAAACAAGGAACGTTCCGAAACCTGGAAATGCTGGCTGCCGAGCCATTTGGCAAGCCCCAAAAACAGAGGCTTGTGAACTTGCAGCAACTGCTCGTGACCCATAAGCTCCAGGATCTCTTCAAGTTCGTTCAGGAAAATCACTTGCTTGGAGGAGCACGACCAGGGCCAGAACTTGATGATGCCTTGGATGATCGGCACGGCTGTCTCCGGGTCCTTTTCTACGTATTGCGTAATGCAATAAGAAAGTTGCTGGTGGTATATGGACACGCACTTCGGCTTGTGCAGGGGCACCAGAGCGCGCACAAGGAACTGCAAGTGCTCCGCCTTCAGGGGCATGGCAAAACCGTTGATGATACTGCCCAGAATCTCCAAAAGCTCGCCGACGCCGTTGTGGCGCTCCGTTTCGTACACGAAGCGGTAAAAGACGTTGCTGATGGCCTTGCGAATGAACGAGCGGTGTGACATGAACTTGCCGTAAATTCGATGCAAGATAGTCTTCAGATAATCACGCTCGCGTGGGTCCTCACTATCGAATAGCTCGATGATCGATAAACAGAACTTCTGGTCCACAAACTTCTTGGCAACCTGTATCCACCACCAAGAGAAGTCAATGCCAGATCCAGCAACAAGCAGCAGCCTGAGATCCTTGTACCTTCGCGTTCACTTCACCCGACACAATAAAGCGTAAAAAGAATTCGTACACAACTTGCAAATGGGGCCACGAAGCCTCCAGAACCGGCTCATCTTCTTCAGGATCGAAGTCTTCGGTCTGGGGCGGCAGCGCACGGCAAATGTTGACCGACTACAGTACCAGACACACGCATCGTCAGCATCGTATATAGGCTTCAAATCACAGAAAGATGTTCACGTACCACCATGGCCATAATATCCGGCATCAGCACTTCCGTGAAGATCTTCTGGCCGCCAGGGTTGTTCACGTAATCGACCAGCTCCAGGAGCGTCTGACGCTTCAGGTCCTTGCCACTAGAGCAAGAGTAACATAAGTCGTCGGCCTGAGATTCCAATGAGGCTATCAAAGACGTACCGCTTGTCCAACGTCGGGTCGTCAAAGTTGAAAATGACTGAGCAAAGCTCCAGCTTCTGCTGGAAAAGAGCCTACACAACAACAGCAGCTTATGAGCATACAGATCCCATTGGCATCGCATGGATGCAAGCACACGAACCTCTCGCCGCTGCAGGGACGTGTCCTTAAGGTTTGGCAAGTCTTTCAGGGCTTGGATCTTCTGGTTGCGTGCCAGGAATGAGCGACGACGCTCGCGCTTGGGCAATGACACGTCCGATCGAGCCACGTCCCCCACCGGCGACGACGCGCCGGTGTTGGCAATGATGCCTCCATTAGCGGCGGAGACAGGTTTAGCGGCGTCCACGTCCATGCGATCTGGCGATTGCACGCCCATGTGGTCTCCGTTGTTGCTAAGCTTGCGTTTCACCGTTTGTAGCATCCCCTTCATGTCGTTTGACACTGGACGGCAGGTGGTGGCAAATGCTCCTTAAGCCTTGCGATGATCCGAAAGGGTTGAGGAGTTCACGCCAATCGCATGCAGAGAGCAAAGAAAACGAGCCTCAGCAGCAGCGGAATCGAGATGGATTCTGCAGACACACACAAACAGACACAGCGTCAGCTCTTCTCCGCATTAAAAACCTCTTGAGCTGCGTCACGTGCTACAGACGCGCGGTGGGGTTAGCAGCAGGCTAAGCACTTCAGGTCATGCCGCCCCTCTCCTTCCACCTCTCTCACTAGCGAAACGATCAACGTCTCGTTCCTTCCACGCCGCCAGCGCGACTCGCCGCCGCTCCCATTGAGGACGCCAGCGGCCGAAGAAAGAAGTGAGAGCGGACAAGAGAGGAGGCAGAAGAGCCGCCGCCAGAGACGCAGCCGACAGCAAGCAGAGCGCAAGCCCCCGCCTCCCGCCGCAGCCCCACTGAGTACGAGCGCCGTGGCCTCCATGCAGTCGACGCATACGCACCGGCCGGTCCTTTTCGCTGGTTCCGTCGCGCTCGCGCTCCGCGTCACGCACGCACTGGGCACTTTTCGTTCGGGGGGGAGTGGGGTGGGGCTGCCAGGGGCACGCTCACGCCACCGAACCATGCGGAGGGGGTTCTTTAGTCGACTGCTGCCACCGATAAGCCCCATCATTTCGCATAGTGTGTCAGATGGTTTCTCAAAACAAGATAGGTTTGAGGGAAGCGGTTGCGGTACGCAAGGATGTTCAATATCACGTGTTTTGTCACAGATGCGGAGTCCTAATTTGGGAAAATTCTATTCCTGACATTAATTAGTGTAGCCACACTATATTCTGTCGCATGGGAGTTGTAGTTTGGAGGGACACTAAAATAGGGTCCCAAATGGATTGGGCTCATGTGGAGGCGCGTGTGGAGGCGCAATGCGGGCGTCCGCTTCGGGTCTTTGGCTCTGGGAGCGCAGCCGATGTAGGCTCCGCTGGTGTCACCACTGGCGATGCATTAAGCTCCTTTGATAAACAGCAGCAGATCCCACTCGGTCTCTTTCTGGAGCTGCCGTATGCGCTGCGCGTGGCTCTGGGGGCCCGAGTGGACGTGTGGCTACAGCCGCACAACTGTGCCAGCAAAGGTAATCGCGTGACTAAATGGTATCGGTCGAGTGCAGTGTGCTCACAATCGAACTCCAATTGCTGTGCATAGTGCAAACCGTGACTTGGTACTTGACCTCCAGAGCCCAAGAGGACGAAGAGCTACGCATCAGTGAGAGTGACGGCGACGCGTCTCTAAGATCCGCTTTGCACGCGCTCTCGTCCGCTCTTGGTGTCGATGTATCTGTCGATAACTGGCAGCAAGAGGCCATCGTACAATTGCTTGTTGACGTGGTTCAGAAGCTCGTCGCGTGGTTTGTATCTCTGCAAGTGCAGGTGAGTGAGCAAACGAAAGGGACGATTGCGGTGGTGCAGCTAATCTCAATCTTGTATTAGAACCTTCGAGCGCTCAACATCCGACGAACCTCTTTCGAGCACGAGCTTTTGCAGCATCAGCTGCAGTTGGAGACTCTGGTGACGTCCAGTCATCAGCGCTCGCTGCATTTCGTGGATTTCGTACTGCCGCTCTTTGGAGAGGAGCCGTCTTGGAATGAAGGAGCAGCAGTTGGAGGTCTTAGCGCAGACTCGTTTCATCTACCAGACACCTTCAATCACCCAAACTTTGCAAGAGGATCCATGGACAAGATCGTTCTACAGACACGGCTGGAGATGGACAAGCAGGACGCAGCCCTCGCCAGTTCTGTCGATTGGAAATATACGGTGCATTGGCCTTCTGCCATGGCGCTATCCAGCCAAGTGACGCAAATTCCCCACACCAGCAGGAAAAGCTCTTCCGTTGAGCTTGTAGCAACATGCAAAGAGGTGAGTTGGCACATATGGAAGCAATTTATTCGTGGGTATTTGCTCCTAACGTGCACTCTGCCCATAACAGAATATTCTCAGTCAATGGCACATGCGACGAGATTTTATTGCTCAGCTTCGATCTAAAGTCATTGGTACGTGTAACTGTGATCGCAATGGTGCATCGTTTGTGCACTTATCCCATGTTCTCATGATTCAGTTCTCGAATACGAAGCAGTGGATTTTTCTAGCGCAGTGTTGATGCTTCAAGAGCAACGCGACGAGTATTCGCCATTGCGAATCGTACTTCTTCGTCTGCGGTTTACAGTCGAGTATTTCCTGACAAATTGCTTCAGTGACCTTCAAGTTACTCTACTACATGGGATCAGTCTTGACGCGCCAGTGCCTATTCGCTTGGATCCTTCTCCATCGTCCACAGACTCGCCCGACGCTGCTACAGAGAAAATCGTTGCTGCATTTCTTGAGTCGATGCGAAGAAGCCTCCTCACGTATTTCTACGGTTAGGCGCACATCGCACAGTTGGAAATGCGACGAGTGCTGTTTTTAAACAGGGTCGCGTAGTTCAAGAAGATGCCACGGTTGGCTAGATCCCCCAGTTGGCAGCCCCGATGAGAGCTCCGATTTCACCACTTCCAAATTGACTTCGCAGAAAACAAGAGCGATGATGGAGAACATGATGAAGAACCTTATCGGCAAGGGCAAGAGCGAAGAAGACGAGCGGAAGCAGAAGAAGAGCGATTCCAGCTACCAATGCGGGAGTGAGTACTCAACGGGTGACTCATCGCGAGATCAAGACAGCAGCTCCTACTCGTACGGACATCATTCAAAGTACCAGAGAGCGGGGCACCGTGATACCCGCACTCCTGATTACCTGGGAGGATCCAGTCAAAGCGACGATCCGAGCGCATCCTCCAGCTACTCGACCCGGAGCGATGCTTCCGGCTACTCGACTCGGAAGAAGCGCAGCAGCGATAACGATGGCGATGATGATTCGAGCTACTCGAAGGGGTACGGTGCTGATGATTCAACTGGCTCCAGCTATCAATCGGAGTACATGAGCGGCTACCAGTCACAATCAAGCAGCCGCAGCGAGAGTTCGCCGTATCAGTCGTCGTCGACGAGCAAGAAGCGAGATCAGTCGAGCTCGTCTTCCTCGCGCGGAATTTCGTACGGATCAGGCTGTGATGACTCCTCCTACACTTCGGGATCGTACTCGAAGCAGTACGACGACGACGACTAAAGCTGTGGTCTGGCGTGAGCTTTCAGAAAAGTACCTTGGTGCATAGTGTCGCAGAATTAGCACGCTTTAATGGATTCTTGAGTTTGTTGTCATGGCTATACGAAGGTGCTACTAGATCGCTCCTAAACACATCTGTGCTTTATTTGGGGACCATTGGGACCATTGTGACGCTCTCTTTCGCCTGTCCGCGATTACGACCATCATCAGGACCCCATGCGACGATGGAAAGAGCGCCTTCGTGTTGTCCATACTAAACGGCACGGAGGAGTGTTGAATGAAGCCACCCCAAACGATGTGCTGAGGACTTTCTTCTGCATTCTTAACATACAACGGCGAGACAATAGTGGCGCCAGAGACACAAGACACTTTGAGCAATCTGCTTCCAGTGGCTGAAATATCGCTGCTCTGACACGCGACACTGGGATCGCGGTTGAACCGTGACCCTTTGTTCGTTTTAAATTCCTCGAAAACGTGGAAGAACTCAAGAGTTCCCATTGACTCGAGTCTTCCATGGCAGCGTCAAAGGCCAGACGTTCTGTTGCGTATGTGCCTCTTTGCAACGAACCCAATCGTGCCTGGTCGGTCGAACGACGCGCACGTTCGACGAGACTTCTCTGGAGAGTCGGCTCATTTGCTTTTGCTGGGAGCAGCTCGTCTCTCCAGCAGCATTTACGAATAAGCTCGTTCGTACGAACCTCTTCCCAACAACCCAAGCCAGAATGCTCTTTCGGCCAGTATTTGCGCTCGTACTCACGGCATCGGTGGCGGCCTCAAATGTGCATGCGGAAGACTGCTCGACGACTCTGCTCGCATCCCTTGCAACCAATTCCAACGTCGCAGCGTGCACGTCCAGCTCGGGTGTGTCAATCGCCACGCTAACGAGTGCACCTTCGGCCACCCAGGCCGCCAACGTGTGCAAGACCACGGCCTGCGTTCAGCTGCTGCAACAACTTGAGGCGTTGAACCCGCAGGACTGCACCCTTCCGACCACGGGTCTGATGCTCCGGTCGCAATTGATTGACCCACTGGTCGCTGCATGCTCATCCACGAGTAGCAGCAGCAGCTCCAGCGGTTCAATCAGTGCTAGCATCAATAGTTCCAGCTCAGTCAGCACCAGCGGCTCCAGTAGCTCCAGTGGCTCTCCCTCCGTGTCTGTAAGCTCCAGCACTTCGTCCGGCGAAAGCCAGGAAGGCTCTACGTCCTCAGATTCGGAAGTTGGTTCTGGCAGTGAAGACACGACTGTAGCTAGCAGTCCCGACGCCGGTGACTCGACATCATCAGCCAGCGACAGCAGTAGCTCCAGCGCCAGCGACAGTTCGTCCGGCAGTGCCAGCATCACCAAGAGCGACGCGGCTTCCTGGGAACGATCGACGACAGCTGTTGCGGCTGCGGTGCTCAGCATGGCTTATTGGTTGGCCTAGAAGCCTTGGAGCTGCGTCAGCCCCAGGGAGCGTTCGCGTCGTCCGGCCTCAAGCGGCAGAGAGATGCCCGAGGCCAGTCTCTGCCGTTCGGGCAAAACAGACGGATGCTGGCCCCATGCATATGCTTTCTTGAACCTTTTGCGCTGCGTAGTCACTGGATCCTGCGTTAATACAGAACCAACGCTTGTAATGGACCTTTCGTGCCGCATCTAAAGCCAATGGCTCCGGTGCTGTGGTCAGCGCCGCCCTTTGGACGTCCGCCCAGCCGCTGAACGCAGAACTCACGCCTCTACCGACCTGAGTTGATTGTCCAGGTCACAGTCGCGGCTGCGATGCGGTAATCGAGCACCTGACTTAAAATTTGCACCTCTTCAAGAGTCGCTCTCTCTCTCTCCTTCTCTATAGCGCAGCACCTGAGATGCGCATCACGGCATGGGTGATTTTTCATACGGTATCCATCAAGATGTCTCAGTTGCAGTTGCGAGCGGATACTTCAGTTTGTATTGGATACTTACAGAGAACCAACCCACACTATCCCATGCGGCCACGGGATCCGTCCCCTCGCCCTCGGCCCAGCAGCTCAGCCGACTGAACCCGAGAGGAACATAGAACCTTCCCTGCGTCTTCTGGCCGATTGGATTGTGCCACGCCACGCCTGACACGCCAACCGTTGGTCAACTCATTTCCGAATCTGCTCTCCGACGGCCAATCCGTCCGTCTCCACAAGCCAAGTCAAGATGAAGTTCCTCGCCGCATTCCTCACCGCTGTCGTCGCCTGCGTAGCCCCGCTGGTCGCGGCAGACCAGTGCGATACGGCACTCGTGACTTCGATCGTGGGCAACGGCAACGTCTCCGACTGCGCTTCGGCCACGGGCTTCGACTTCACGACGCTCTCGACCACGCTCACGACGGAGCAAGTCGATACGATCTGTGATGCCGACGCCTGTGTTATGCTACTGGAAGTGCTCGCCGCGCTCAACGTGCCCGACTGCACGCTCAGCACGGGTGTCAACCTGCGCACGGACCTCATTGATCCTATCAGTGAGCAGTGTCTTCCGAGTTCCAGCGCCTCAACGAGCAGTTCAGCCTCCACTGAAGGCAGCCTAGCCTCGGGCTCTGTCACAGGCTCTTTGACGGGCTCTGTTACTGGATCCTTGTCTGGATCGGCTGTCACAGCCGGCTCATCGTCCAGCACCACCGACGGCACCACCAACGCCGGCGACGTGGGATCATCGCAAAGCGGCAGCAGCACGTCCGTCCCTGCCAGCTCCAGCGCAGTCGGCTCGTGGACAATGGCGACTCTGTCCGGTTCGATCACCACGCTGCTCTGCATGGCGGTCTATCTCGCATAAGATAGAGTTCCGATTGTTTTGATAGCTTCTATGGGCGGCTAGCGCCATCGACAGTGTCTGTCTGATAATTGCACGTATTCTTATTTCTTGTACGCATGAGTCCACGTTTGGCTGATTCCTATCCTGATGCATGCGCTTAATCAGCTCACGATGCGGCAAGGTTGTTGAGCTTGGTCAGGTTGGCGGCGAACTCCTCGGCCACGCAGATCACGCAGCTCATGAGGATAAAGTCCTCTATGGAAATCTCTTCATCGTCGCCCTCGCCATTGCGCGTGCGCTGCAGTAGGTATTCACCATAACTCAGCTTGAGCTTAGCAGCCACGTCTTTGATCGTGAACGACTCCACATTCAGCAGCGCTTCAGCCGAAGACTCTTCAGATGGACTGTCGCCGGCGTCGCTCATGTCACTACGTCCATCCTCTTCGGTCGAAGCCACGTCCACGTCCACAAAGTCTTTATAGTCGCACAGGTCCGTCTTGGCTTGAGACTCAACGCGGTCGCTGGCCTTGATGGTGGCGACGAGTGGATCGTTTTCAATGGCGAAACCTCCGGCTTCAGAGAATGAAGCCTTAGCGTGTTTAGTGTTTTCCGCAGCAGCAATTGACAGACCTCTGCTTCGTTGGTGCGAACTGACGGACCCAGCCGTCATTGCTCTGTCGCGGGACTCAGCCTGTGCAGGGAGGTTCCAATAGCTTTGCGCATTTGCCTTCTCGTAGATTTCCAATTCCATGGAGAAGCCCTGATCCAGTGCCTTCATGAATTCGTCAAACGTGATAGTTCCATCGTGGTCCTGATCCACGATTTGCATGAAATCTTCCACATACTGGTCCAGCTGGGCCACATTTCCATGTGCACTGTATGGGAGAAGCTTCTCAAGCAGGATAGCCAGCTCTGACGCATTCACTTTACCTCTTCGGTGCACGTCTGCAATGCGAAAAGCCTCTTTCATCTGCATGAAAATAGCGTTGTCATCGCCACTTGAGCTCAAAAATTGTTCCCCACATAGTTGCATGAGCGTCTCCAAAGTCTCACCAACGCAGATTTCGAATTGCTCCTGACTCTCGATCCAGTTAGCGATCACGATCTCCTTAGGCACCACAGGAAGCTTCACCAGTGGCACCGACGGCTTTTGGACCTTGAACATTTCTGCATAAAGCTCGGTGTGCATGCTACTCACACGCGACGCACGCAAACAATTCTCTCGGTTTGTGGATCTTCGCTTATCATGCCACTCGATTAGATCAGCCAGAATGCGCAGCTGCGGCAAAAGAGCCTGGCAAACTTTCAAGTACTGCGTGTGCTTTTCTGAGGAAAACGTTGGCCACCACAGTGTCGGCTCTATTTGGGCGTCTTTCAGGAGGGCGCTTTGCTCAGTGAGCAGCTTCGGTAGCTTCTCGGATAAAGTCACGTTGATTACCTTCTGCTCATCGGGGACCAATCGTCGACTATCATTGTTGGGCTCGTCGAAGGCGAGATGATGGCGAAATACTTGGTGAAAGACATCATTGTAGTGATGAAGCAGCTTCTCCGTGTTATTTCGGAACAAAACTTTCGCACTTCGCGGTTGCCAGATCATTTCGATGACGACCAGGATGACGATACCGATCGAGTTCTGCGTCAGGACCGTGTACGATAAATTGTTGGTTGTGGCCGTAGAATAGATCGTGCTTCGGCAGCTGTGAGTCAGCAGCACAGAAGCCGACACAAACGCAGAGACCATGCCAGCAAACGGGAGAGACGACTCGGCAAAGTACGCGTACATGGACACTGTGATCCACACGAGCAACACAATGTTGTTGAGCAAGTTGTACACGAGGTCACTTGAGACTTTGCAAATGAAGTAGTTGAAGATGGAAGGCATCACGGAGCCCGCGACCAAGCCCGTAATGCGATTCAGAGTGGCCCCGTACGTCGCGCCTACGAGAATGAATCACATTAGAGATACATTTATGAGCTCATAAAACAGCAGCAATATACGCACCAATGTGATACTGAGCAATCACAGCAATCACGTTGGGCGTCGCTGAATTGAATGCAAAGAGAAACGTCGAGCAGCAGACACCAAGGAATACAGCTAGCGTCGTTCGAACCGCGTATACGAACAGCATACGTGGGTATCTGTCCTTCTGGATCACGCTTCTCCATGAATGTTTGAGGAAATTTTTCATGCGGTACTTGGTCGTGAAGTTTTTCACTTTGAAGTCCTTTTCAAACTCAAAGAGCGTGTGCGTGAGCGCATGGAACGAGTAGAGGAACAAATTCAGTGGCATGGTCTTGCCCACATCCGCTGGGGAGTGGACTTGCGAAGTCAGTAACTCAGCATAGAACGTCGTGTACTTGGCCATGAGTTGGCTGAGTTTGCGTTCGAGGTGATTGAACTTGTGTGCCGGCATTTCTACAAGGCAAACCGTGAGTATTCTGGTCGAAACCTTCTCCGAGCAATAGAGGCACTTACGTGTAGATCCACGCACAATCTCGCTGGAGATATCATCAAGCAGGTCATTTGTGGTTACTTGGAGCACGTAAATGCGCTTTTGCAGCTTCTTCATGATGATCAAATGCGTCCAATGGGATGTCTCAAGCTCCGTTGCGAACTTCATAGCTTGAAGATCCTTCAGCAGTTTGGCGTACAACCGAATGAAAGCCTTGGCGATAGACTTGTTGAATTGGAACCACCAGCCAACGCCAACGACCTCTTCCCACCAGCAGTTACCCAGCAGTCGCTCCATGTTTTGCAGCCGATTGCTCGCTGTTGCCATGAGCCGATCCAGTCGCAGTCGAAAGAAATCCATCTCTTTGATGTCCTTGGCGCGGAAGCAGTACGAATCGACGATGAGGTTGAGAATCTCGCGGATCTCGTGTGGCGCTTCCTCCATCTCAAGCATCAGTTGACGAATCGCGCTGTGGACCACAAGAGAAGTGAGTTTTATCGTGGCCATTTTGGAGCCAAAGTTCTTTTAAGGCCTCACTTACAAAAGCGGATACGGGAAGAACATGAACAGCAGGGAAATCAATGTCCCTATGACGCCCACGAAGCTGTAGATGGCGAGGTTCTTCATGAGATTCGCTGTCGTGAAGAGCGAGCTGTCTGCTTCCTTGAGTATCGTCGGCTTGAGAGGATTCATGGGACTCGCGACCACCAGCACTATGACAGCAGAGCAAGAGTTATTGTTAGTATTGACAGTGCACATTGCAGCTAACAGTATGGATAGCGCACTGAGATAGAGATTTGTAGCCACAGCAAACTTCTTGACGTTGCGTTCCTGCAAAACAGAACCGTTGAGTATCTAAGCAGAGTACAGACCGGAGCAGAAGCTCATACCAGAGGCGAGATGAGCATGGCGAAGGTGAAGATCAGCAGGAACGGGATCATGATGCCCCAGTCCCTCAGACTGACGGCGTATGTCCAGCCAGCCAGCCCCACTGGCACGTACGTGAGGTCTTCGTAGCTGAAGCGGATGATGGCGAACAGCACGACATTGTACGCGAGCGCCAGTGCCACTCCAAGGTCGATCTGCCACACACGCTCGATGACTCCGCCCACGTTGCGTGCGGCTGCAAAGATGACCATGGTGGCGGCGTAGTAGAGCCCGCCGATGTAGTACGAGGCCGGCAGGAAGAGCCATTCCTTGTCGCTGGAGCTGCTGGCGTGGGTCTGGAGCAGCCCTGAAAGGGCCACGCCAAAGGCAAAGCGCACGGCCAGTCGCAGATTGCGCTTGAACATTTCTATACGGCCAGTTCATTGCGTGAGCCCAATAGCAGCAGAGCAAGAGATAGGGAGCAGTGGGATCACCTCTGGCTGGATCGGCGTGCACGCGCTTCTTGACCTTGGCATGCACGCCATGGCGCGTGGACGCGTCCGCATCAGCCTGCGCTTGGGCGTCCGACCGCTTGGTCTTCTGTCCGCGCATGCGGATGCGCATGGCTTGCTGCGAGCGCGAGGGCGACGGCGGCATGGCCGCATAAGCGCCCGTCCCAGCCGCCGAGGTCTCCATGACAATGACCCAGCCAGTCTGCTGTCGTTTCGGCAACCTTCGCGCAACCTCATCAATACCGCATGTCGCAGGTTCAAGTTCAGTTCAGATTTGTCTGAAACGCAAATGGGAAGTGGATTCAATAGTTAAGAAGTCTCGTTTTAGAAGAACGCGGCGGCTGCCAGCACCAGCACAGAGATGGCTGCACTGGAGACGGCTGCCAAGGCCGGAGACCCGCTGGTGCTGCTGCTCTTGGCTCCAGAGGCCGTGCTGTTGGTGCTAGAGTTCGTGGTGCTGGTGCTGGAGTTGGTCTTGGCAGTGGACGAGCTGTTGGAGCTCGAGACCGTGACGGACGACGAGGCGTGCGAGCCGGAAGACGAAGACGCGCCTGCCATGCTGGCGCAATGTATGAGCACCGGATCCACCAGCTGTGACCGCAGCAGCAAGCCGCTGATGGTGCAGTCCTCCGGGTAGAGCGTCACGATAGTTGCCAGCAGAGTCGTGCAGGCCTTGACGCTGCAAACGCTCATCATCTGCGAGCTCGTCAGTGTCGACGTGAGTGAGAGCAGACTGACGCCGGATCCAGCCTGGCAAAGTACGACGTTTGAGTCGGTCGCAAGCTTCACGAGTTCCGTGGTGGAGCAAGCGGCGCCGAGTGCCGGAGTCGCAGCCATGAGCCCCAGCGTTGCCGTCACAGTGGCAGCAGCGAATGTCTTCATTCTAAATGGAGAGCGTGTGGTTTGAAGCAGGGAGATTGGGAAATGGACGATATACTTGTTGCCAGGTAGAGCGCCAAGTGTTGAAGCCATTAACGTAGCGGAAGCCATTAAGCTAGGGAGTCAGCTTGAGCTGTGGACAGAAGCCAGCGGATAGCCTCTCGTTGTGGGTGCTTCAAGCTCTCGTGTGGCCAGACTTCGTCTGATGTTATGGTGAGTTTAGGCTGAAAGATCATCAAGCTGAAATGCGTTGTGCTTGTTCAGCGAGGTTCCTTCTAACGCGATTTAATTGGCAACGCTGTTCGCAAAGAATTGCGTTGGTTTCATGGATCTAGTTTGTTTCTTAAGAACGATGACGCACTTCTACATATCTTTTACGCGTCGCATCCTGGTCGGGCGGTGTCCGGCACGGATGTTGAGGTTGGGGCTTCGGAGGGCGTCGGGGCATCAGTAGGCGTCGGGATCGGGGTCTCGGTGGTGCTGGAAATGTTGGTCGATAGTGCTGGCGTCATGGCTGGCGCATACGTGAGGATGGAATTGGCGTCCAGCGTCTTGCAGCCGTAGACGCCTGAGGCCACGATGCCGCAGTAGGATCCATACGGAAGCCCTTCCTGGATCGAAGGACACGCTCCAGTGCTGATCCCAGCCATGCAAATGGGCGATCCCTCCAAACAGAAGATGCCTTCGACGCCTTCAACGCTCATTTCGGACTGGTCAAGCGGACACGGCGCATACGCTTCCACGATAGATAAAACGGTCGAGAAAAAGGCGAGAGTGAGCAGAATTGATCGGGCCATCGGAACTCTGGAGTTGATTAGTTGGGGGAGGTCGAATCGAAGACTGGAGCCAACAGTTTGATGAGCTGCTGCGAGATGCTGAATACGCGAATCGGCTCGCCAAGAACGTGCATTTATCCTTCTTTGGGGCTCAAAATAAATTCGTCACTCCATCGCAGGCCGTTGCTTCGACCAAAGAAGGCTTGCGAATGAACATGCCGGAGCTTCGTTGCAGTCCAATGCGACACTTCGCTTGGAATGACGCACTCGCAGCTGAAATGGGACAGCAACTCGATGACGAGTATATCAGTTCTCTGTTTTAACAAATGACTGTGACTCGAGCACTTGCGTTTAGTGTGACGCCGCTAAACTTAACATCGAAATTCTGCCTCGTGAGCTGCAAATCGCTGAAATTGAAATTACCCATTATCTAGTCATCTTTGGTGGAAGCGATGTCTCGGACTTCGACTTCCTGCGGCTTCACATCGGCCAACTCAACCTGATGGATGATTGGCTTCGCGCCGCGCGGACTCGCGGGGCCTTTAACTTCTGAACGCTCGATATTCATCGTGTACGGCACAATGAAGTCTCCTTCGTGCTCAACGAGCTCGTATTCCGAATGGTGAATTCGCACCTCATTCTCGCACTTGGCACGGCAACACATCCAGACAGGCAAACACAAGGTGCTGCAAGAGGACATCTTTGGCCCGCAAGTCGCGTCCACGTCTTTACCAGCGATGTAGGCTTCGCCGGGCACGAGCAGGTCGTACGATTTGACCTCTTTGCAGCAGCAGCAATCGCAGCAGCCCTTGCAGCACACGCACGGGCAGCAAGTGAACTTATACACCAAGTCGATGCACTTGCACGGATCTTTGAACACCAGCTTCATTGCCTTGTCTCCTTGTCTCTGACGCAAGCGCTCGAGTGTTTCCTTGCGCAGACGCAAGCGCAATCCATTCGAGGTGACTATCTCCTCTTTGAGCTGGGGGTTCCAGAGACCCATGCGACGCACCCAGCAGCACTTGTTGACGTTGTGCCCATCGTCACCCTTGGGCAGAATGACGTGCTTGTAGCTTTCGCAGCATTTGAGCGTGCTGCCTTTGCAACTGAAGAACAACTGGCACGGGTCGATACTGCAGAGCCAAGAGAAGTTCATTTGCGCTGGAAACCGATTTAGAGGACGCTTGGTGTTGCTGGCGGATTGAGTTGTGACAGACAATCTGTGACGAAAGAGCCGTCCGTTGCAAAACGGGCACTCGGCTGCGCGAGGGATTGCTCAGCAAGCCGCAGCCATGCATGGGGCAATTTAACGCACGGTGCCTAATAATACTGCCGTCGCACAGCCACTCCAAGCCGTTCTGTGAGTAAAACCACCACTCCGAAGATGGATCTTGAAACGACACGGTACCAATTCAGCGGCATCCTGTGAGGAACTGATTGCTCAGCTGAGTACTCTAAGGCCGTATGGAGGCAAAGTGGTACGTCTTGCCGAAGTGCTCAAATCCTCAGACATTCGATCGCAATATGCCGCTGCTGGTTGCAATGTCTCGATAGCCCACTGCTGGTTTGGTTCTCGTGGTGCCTAATGTAAATGAATACAAGGCATTTTGGTCTTGGGATTCCAACATGACTGCGCTCGGCAGAAGCAAGGCTCTGGTTTGGCGCTTGATGCGTCGGAGGTTGATCTAGTTGTCGAATGCTCTCATGAAAGCTCTCTCTCTCTCTCGTGTTACTCGTTTGTCTGACTGGTCATGCACTCCGCCAATCGACGCATCAGGCGCGTGCTTCGGGTCCAATTGAGGCCTTCTGGCACGCGTTCGGGTGGTTTCCATATCCAAGGGCCGCCGTGCACTGTCCCAAGCTCTATCAAAGGCTCAAGTGCCCAGAGCTGTTATTTATATATGTACGAATCCCTCTGACTCCAACGAGGTTAAATCAACATCACATTACTCAAGAAGTGGTATAGTATAATAGTACAGCACACAAGGCCAGCACCATAGTTCATAAACACCAAGTTCACAAGGCGCATCATATATCTTAGACATAGGCAAAAGCGCGCGTGGTGCTGCCGTACAACATGACGCATGATATTAATAGCAAAGACATTCTTTGTCATTAGGGCTAGGACTTCACAAATGCAATTGGTCTGATTATATTCAGTGGATGGTAATTCCCTTCGTTACTTGTCCAACAATCATTTTGCAGTGTGGCCCATTCACTCTAAGCGATCACTTTCGTGTATTCTGTCGAGACACCAGACAGCTCATCTGTCTCTGCCTGGGGCTTTTGCAACTCCAAAGCGTCTTCAAGCGCCAGCTCCTCCGTCTCCACAGGTACAAACAGCGTCTTCTTGAACCAGAAGGCCATGTACACGAGCGCCAGCATGGTCGGGATCTCGATCAGCGCACCCACGACGCTCATGAGCGCCGGGTCCGACTTCAGCCCGAAAGAAGCGATGGCCACTGCCAAAGCCAGCTCAAAGTTGTTGCTCGCCGCCGTGAATGAAAGCGCAACGGCTTGCGGGTACGTGGCGCCCAGGCGCTCACTGAGCACGAACGTGGTGATGAACATGGCCAGGAAGTAGATCAGCAGCGGCACAGCAGCGTAGAAGACCTTGCCGAGGTTGTCCGCAATGCGCTCGCTCTGCGAGGCGAACAGCACGACGATCGTGAAGAGCAGCGCGAACAGCGTTCCGCAGGCGATCCGAGGCGTGAACTGGTCAAAGTACCAGCTGTCGCCTTTGCTCTTGGTGAGCGAGTACCAGGTCAGCAGCGCCAGCGCGAACGGGATGCCCATGTAAATGGCCACATTCTTGGCCACTTCCCCGAACGACACGTGGATCTCGGCGCTCGAGACCACGCCCATGTGGTCCGGTAGCTCATTGATGAACAGCGACGCGAAAGGCGAGTAGAGGAAAATGGTCACGACCGAGTTCATGGCCACGATAGCAGCGCAGTACTCGCCGTCGCCGCCCGCGAGGCCGTTCCAGACCACGACCATGGCGATGCAGCGCGCACAGCCCACGAGACTGAGGCCGGTCATAAAGCCCACGTCGTCGTGGAAGAACGCGACGGCCAGCAGGAACATGGCGAACGGACCGACGATCCAGTTCTGCACGATGGTGAGCAGCAGCAGCTTCCAGTTGGTGAAGATCTGCGGCACGAGGTTCCAGCGCACGCGCGTGAGCGGCGGATACATCATCACGACCAGACCGACGGCCACGAGCACGTTGGTGTTGCCCACGGTGGTGTCGTCAATGAAGCTCTGGACGGCGTGCCACTGGCCCAGCCCAAAGCCGATGACGGCGGCCAGAGCGATCCAGCCCGTGAGGAACCGGTCGAGGAAGGAGAGCATGCTGACGATGCCGAAGCCCTCGGGCTCTGGGTCCGAGGGAAGCAGGTCTTGGTGGATGGAGCTTGGCATGGTTGCGGGCCAATTGGGAAATGATACTTTGATGCGCAGGCGAAGCGACACTGAACGCATCCTCTTTACCCCAGAACCTGCAAAACGTGATGACCATCTGTCTATCCGAGAGAAAAAGGACCTGCGTGTTATTATGGTGACGTACCGCATATGCTGTCTCGCAGGTGCTAATTCCACCTAACATAGAGAGGGTAATGTGTAGAGGGCGCGTATGATAAATCAGATAAAGCGGAAAATATCGTTTGCAAATATCGATTGTACAAAGGTTTCGTCTGTTGTGAGCAGCGTTTCTGTAACCCCTCTGAATCTTGGCCTGACCCCTCGGCTCATGCGGCACCGGCAATGGCTGGACGAAGAACACGATCCTGCGAGAACTAATAGCTCTCTGGTCTGTCAGAGAGAAAAAGGACTTGCCAGTTCTTATACTGACGAACTGCGTATCCGGTGTCACAGGTCATGGACCAGCATGCATGAAGGCACATGCTGCGACCTCAGTTCAGTTGCCCACAATCCATTTGAATCCTCCAAGAGCAAGCATGACCGACTCCACCAAGAGCACACCCGCCCCCCCCCCCTGCCTAAGATCTACGTCTTCGACTACTCGGGCTTCTGCACGCGAGTGCGCATGATCCTGGGTCTCAAGCACGTCAAGCATGACCTCATCTTCGTGGCCTATCACGACGCAGCGACGCCGATGGCACTCGTGGGAGTCAAGCAGGTGCCGATCCTGCAGCTCCCCTCAGGCGAAGCCATGCTCGAGAGCTTGGACATCGTGCGCTACATCGACTCCAACTACGGTGGGAACCCGCTGCTGGCTGAGTCAGCCGAGCGTCAGGACCTTAAGCAGTGGTTCCTCGACATGGCTCCAGCCTTCCGCGTGTTGTGCACGCCTCGCTTCCACGCGTCTGTGCTGCCGGAGTTCGCCGTTCGAGAGTCGCGCGAGTACTTCCGCTCCAAGAAAGAGAAGTCACTGGGCTCCTTCCAAGCCGCACTGGACCAGACTCCGCAGTTGCTGGAGCAGACCAACGCGGCGCTGGTCCGATTGGCTGAGCTCTTCCACTCGAATCGGAGCGTGAACGCGTCGCTCAGCTTCGACGACCTGGACGTCTTCGGCCGCCTGCGTGGACTCACGCTTGTCAAGGGACTCGTCTGGCCAGAGAAGCTGCGCCAGTACATGACATGGCCCAGGCCTCCGACGTGATCTTGTTCGACTCCATGGCACTCTAGATTCAGAACTGAAATGCGGTTTCCTAGAAACTTACAATAAACGCCTTTTTAGATAATCACGTTGCGTTTATTTGCTTTTAGCCAATCACGAGTCTCTTTTCAAGTTGAAGTTGGGTTGGGGGGTCGTGTGCCGAAATCTCTCACTTTGCTGCTTTCGGTCCAGTGCTTCCATGGCTCTCAGGCCACCCTCCGTCCTCTGCTGAAGCCTCACGTCCTCTGCCGAAGCCTCACGTCCTCAAACGTCCGAGACCTCACGCATTGGAGCTCCGTCTGCATCTGCGCGTCCGCCTCGGGCCTCGGCTTTTCTCTGAGAGAGGCTGGTCACGAAGACAGCATGCCTTCATGACCAGCCTCTCTCAGAGAAGAGTTGGGGTCAGATGCAGAGACTCAAAGCACGTCCAAGCGCAGAGTGAAGCAGTCGATTCAAGAACCAAGAGATTCTTTGCGTGGCTCGCCAGGAGTAGTCGAGTGTGGTAAAGAGTTATGGAGCCATTCGATTGAAACCAGCAACCACCATTTCGTCCTCTTTCGCCAACCTCAACGCTGTAACTGAACACCAGAAGTCGAGCAGGTGGCATCCTGCTCACATCACTACAGGCTTGGCATTGATGTATCTCAACTGATGTGTCCAGTTCGTCTCCAACAACAATCTGGAATGACGTCACTAAAGAGAGGGTATCGATTCGGGACCAAAGTCGCCGGATTGGTCTAATTCGGGACCGCCTGCAACGTATTCGCACCGCATCAGTTTTAGGCGAATGCGGTCGCACCCATCGGCCTGATTTGTTGTCACCTATAGAGATCCCCACTTATCCGATGGCCACGCCCCCGTCCGCTTCGCGTCGCGCGTCCGCCTCGTCCATCGCGATCGCGGCCGTGGCGAATGCGGGGCCGGTCACGGACGAGCAGATGCGGCGGACGCAGAGCCGCGACCGGGAGTGGATGAAACTGATCCCCTTCGCATGGGAGGGCTGCGTGCGCAAGAAGGGCGACTGGCTGCCGCGCTGGGACGACGTCTTCCTCACGCTTGAGGGGCTCTCGCTGCGCGTGTACGAGTCCAAGGCCAAGTACCTGGAGCTGCAGGCCCAGGAGCAGCAGCGCCGCCTTGCACAGGCTCGACTGCGGCCGCTCGGGTCGCCGGTGCAGCCGCCGTCCACGCGCTCGGCCTCCATGATCAGCGTGTCGCCCGTCAAGGGCCCCCAATCGGCCTCCTCAGCTGCATCTGCGGCGCCTTCCAGCAACGGCAACAGCTCCAAGAACCGACTGACGGTGACGGCTGTGAAGAAAGAGAACGCAGGCAAGGCCCACGGCTTCTGCGTGTCCACGCTGGAGAAGAAGCCGCTGCATCTGGCCGTGGACTCGGAGATCGAGCGCGTCATCTGGCTGCATCTGATCGCGGCGGCGCTGGAGCAGCAGACGCAGCTGCCGAAGCTCACGGAGCGATTGATGCAGCAGCAGCCGTTGGTGTCCACCACGTCGCAGATCTCGGTCGTCACGCCTTCGCGGGCGCTGACCTCGACCGTGAGCATGGCCAAGACGCTGCTGGGTACGCCCATCGTGGTCAATCTGCATCTGCTCTATGAGGCCTGGGGCTCCATCCAGTGCCGCAAGGGCGACTTCGCGCATCTGCTGCCGAGTCTGCATCCGACCATCACGATCACGTCCAACTACCCGCCTTGTGTGCCCATCGCAGGCGAATACCACGGCCACGAGGGCTTCCTGGGCTTCTTCTCCAAGCTGCACGGCTCCATCGACGTGGCGCAGTACGTGATCGAGCAGATCGCGCGCAGTGGCGACCTGGCCGTCGTCACAGGCCGCGAGACCGTCAAGAACACGACCAGCGGTCGCAAGTTCCGGCATCTGTGGAAGCATGAGCTTCGGTTCCAGGCCGACGGACGCGTGAGCCACATCAACATCATCGCCGACAAGACAGCGGCCGCCGTGGCTTTCGGCGTGCAGGCCGAGGGCCCGTCGCTGGAGCTGCCGCACGAGCAGGAAGAGTCCGCCAGCACGTGTCCGCCAGGAGAGATCCGCGTGGTGTGCATCTGTGGAGAGAACATGAAGAAGCGCAAGCCATTGCCAGCGTCCGCGAACCTCAAGGTCACGATCGGACTCAACAACTTCCCGCACCTCACGCTCAAGAGCGGCGCGACTGGTTCTGGCACCGGCAGCAACAACGTGGGCTCCTTGCAATCGTATTCGACCAAGACATCCAAGAACGCCAATGGCAACGCGCCTTTCTGGGCCGAGACGCTCAGTCTGCAGTTCTCGGGGGCGGTGCCGGGCACCAGCACGTGCTTATTTATTGAAATCTGGAGCATCAGCGTCATGGGCGACGAGCTCGTGGGCTGCACGAAAGTGAATCTGGCCAACTGCCTAGGCACGTCCACAGGCACGGAGGAAGAAGTCGCGAGCTTCGCCGTGCCGAAATGGTACGAGCTGAAGCGGCCTGAGTACTTCGCCAGCTTCTCCAGCAGTGGCGGAGGCAGCATCCTCGGTGTTTCAGAGAAGGAATCTTCTTCCACAGCGTCAGCTAAGCGGAGGTCGACGACCAGCGACCAGTCCAGTGGCGCCCTGGACGAGAGCTGCGGGCGACTGCAGCTGAGCATCAGCTTTCTGCCGTACGCAGACGAAGTGGAGCTCTCGTTTGCAGATCGATCGTCTGAGCACCGACGCAGCTTCGACCGCCTGCAGGCACTTCATGAAGAGACTGTGCGGCATTCGCTTGTGGATCGACGGTCGTCCGTGACGATGCTGGATTCCGCCGACAACGACGACGATTTTGAAGACGCGATGGAGGACAGCGGAGTCCAGACGACAGCCTCAGGCTCAGCCCAGCACACGCCAGAAGGCGGCTCCACTTCGTCCGTGAACGACATGTACACGTTTACTGTGGCCTCCACCAAGTTTCGCGTGTACAAGCGGTATCAGCTGATCCGGGCCATCGGCCACGGCGCGTACGGCGTGGTGATCGCGGCTAGCGACCAGATCACAGGCAACTCCGTCGCGATCAAGAATATCCCCAAGACGTTCGACGACCTCGTGGACGCCAAGCGCATCGTGCGAGAGATCCGGCTCATGCGACACCTGACGCACCCCAACATCGTGCAGGTGCTGGACGTCATGCGACCGCCGTCGCTCGTGACCTTCGAGGACACGTACATCGTGACGGACCTCATGGAGACAGATCTGCACCGCGTGATCAACTCGCAGGAGGTGCTCTCAAGTGACCACATCGCGTACGTGACGTACCAGATGCTGTGCGCCATCCGCTACATCCACTCGGCGCAGATCCTGCACCGCGACATCAAGCCGTCCAACATCCTCATCAACCGCGACTGTCTCGTCAAGATCTGCGACTTTGGACTGGCGCGTGGCATTGAAGTGGGCGACGACGGCGAGACCAAGGACCAGGCGCTGACGGAATACGTCGTCACACGCTGGTATCGAGCCCCGGAGCTGCTGTTGGCCAGTCGGTACACCACTGCCATCGATCTGTGGTCCATCGGCTGCATTCTGGTCGAGATGTTCACCCGCAAGGCGCTGTTCCCAGGCCACGACCACGTGCATCAGCTGCATCTGATCCTGCAGCTTGTGGGCAGCCCCACAGCCGAAGACATGGGCTTCATCACGAACATCAAGGCCCGCCGGTGGATGGCTCGCCAAGCCCATCACGATGCCAAGTCACTGTCCACAGTGTGCCCCAGCGCTCCGCCCGAGGCCATCGACCTCATGACGAGTCTGCTGCAGTTCGACCCGCGCAAGCGCATCAGCGTGGACGCCGCCATCACGCACCCGTTCCTTGCCTCCTTCCGCAAGGACTCGGAGCAGCGCGAGAGCTCGGAGGCGCTGGCCGTGGCTCCGTTCGACTTCTCCTTCGAGCAGGAGCCGCAGATCCTGGAGAAGGACACGCTGCGGAGGCTCATCTTTGAGGACGTCTGCGCCTTCCACCCAGAGGCCCAAGAGGAGCTCAGCCAGTTCATGCGCGAGCAGGAGCGACTGGCGGCCGAGCCCCCGGCAGGCATCGTAGCATAACACCTGAGAACATTTCGACCGACCAATGCAGCTTGTGTGACATATTAACCTCTTAGAGACGACTGCTGCTGAACACGCCCAGAGCGGCCGCCAGCGCCACGAGCGACGCGCCGCGCAGCAGAGCCTTGTCTGGGTGGCGGTACACGAACACGGCGAGTTTGCCCAGCAGACGCGACTCGAACTGCGGCGCCCCGCTCTCCATGGGCAGCGGACACTCGGCCTTGCGCATGAGCAGCGTGATCATGCGCAGAGTGAGGCCCCAGAGTACGAAGTCTTCCATTTTGCGCTCCGGCACGGCGTCGTCATCCGCTTCTTTTGAGGGCGAAGCAGTCGGACGAGGGAGATAGATACTGCCGAACTTGAGCCGGCCAAGCACCTTATCCACGATCTGCTTGAGCTGAGGTCGCGTTTTAAGCGGGCGGATCATATCATCAGCATCCCACAGAAGCGGATGGTACCGGTTGGAGTTGAACAGCTCCTGGATGTCGACCCAGAATACGTCAGCGATCTCTTCGGGCTGTAGCACAAACTTGGGGGGCGGTTGATCTGCCTCTGGGTCCAGGAGAAACACTACATAGTAGTATATGAATATGCAGTCAGAAATATACAAATAGTGAAAGCGCTCTTAGAGAAAGCGATCTGCTTATACCTTGCGTGCTTACAGATACTGAACGCAGATGGGTCTGGATAGTTGGTAAGCTGCCGAGCCAATGCACATGACTGCATATAAAACGCATAAGCGGGCGCACGACCAGTAAAACGTTCAAAGTAAAGAAATATACGCACGGTTGGGTGAGGTCCAGGCCGATTTCTTCCTGGGTCTCTCTCTGCGCTGTCTCGATGGCATTCTCCCATTGACCGCTCTTGTGCTGGCGCTTGCCTCCAGGAAAGGCTATCTGTCCGCTCCAGGCGTCACGGGGGTTGATGCTACGCCTCACAAAGAGCAGCTCCAGCGTTTGCTGTTCGGGTTCTCGCCAACGAAAGACAGCGGCCACACTCGCACGCTGCTCAGAAATTGTACGTAACATTACACGGTCAACAAACGTAGACCAGATTCGGATACAGGCTACTAGACATGCTTACTGCTGTAGGTGCTTCGCTCTGGGACTCGAGATTCCGTCGCAGCAGTGGGATCACCCGCTGCACTTGCGCGGCCGACAGGCGCGACGTGCTCATGTTCGCTGCTGCTGACAAGCGGACGAGCTCCTGGCGCAAACGTGAGAGCGAACTCCGCTGACCCGTCCACTGCGGGTAGGGCTGTTCAGGATTGGGAAGCGGATCCGCCAGCAATTGGGGTTGCACTAGCGTGAAAAAGGGACAGGTTTCCGAAAGGTAAATCTGATTCTGACAATTTGGATCTTTCTTTCTCTGACGTTGATGCCACTCATCCAGATGAGCCGTTATAAGCACATCGCGACTGAAAGTGCTACGTTGGGGGCATCTGCCCAAGTCAACAAAGCGGCGCAGAAGCCACAAATGCACTGACTGCGCGTCCCACCCTCGGGCTAGATGTTAGTGGATGAAATGGGCGACAGGATGCTCTCGTCGACCATAAGTTTTCGTCTGCGTATCAGAACGTCGGGAGGCAAGCTTGAGTGGCGACGGTTGGCTCTGGCCAGACTGTTTATAAAAAGAATCAGACCGTGCGTTGGCTTAAATTAGATCCGCGATTCGTGTGCACTTCGCTTTCCATGAAAAGGTACAGCGGGGGTCGGGGTCTCCTCCCACTGGAGCATAGCTGTGTGGTGGGCAACGCAAACCATGGAATTAGCACGCTCCCCTCCTCTCCTCTGGGCGTAAAGGGTGAGCTCCTCCGAGTGTACGCTGCTTTTGGGACGCGGTGAGCTGTGTCGCCAGCTCAGTGGCATTTCGCAACTTTCGCTTCCCTTTCAAGGAACAACCAGGTACAGTTGCTGTGCTCCCAACGTCTCGTGCTGCTCGCATCAGCCCACCACTGAATATGGCCATGCTTCTGTCCACAGTACAATTTGTCCGATCATTTTTCCATTATCGGTCGCAATGGTCACCGCAAGCAAAGCGATGGCAAGCCAGTACTACGGATGTTCTTTGGCGGCGGCGGAGTTACCCCTGAAGCACGAGGGCGACGCCGCATCCAACTGCTCAGGGACCACACACACGAGCTGCACAAGCCAGGACGGCGATGCCCACTGGGACGACCTCTCGAGTGGCGCGTCCAGCTGCTGCGACCAGGACGAAGAGGAGATCCGAATCTCGCTTGTGGCCAAGCCGCCATCCCCATCCCCTGCCGCCTGGAGTAAACTCGTCCGCCAACCGCCGGCTCCCCAGTCCATGGCCATGCCGTGGGCCGCCTGGAGGTCAACTCCGAAGCCAAAGCCGCAACAGAAGGAGATCGTACTGCAGCCGACCCGAGAGCTGGCGCCTCTGCAGCCGCAACGTGTTAATAGCCACAACCAGATCCAGAACCAGCTCCGTGTCTCGGCCATGGGTTTCGTACCGGCCGCCGCCATGGGCCCCATGGTCATGCCCATGTCCATGGTCCACAACACCGAATACGACTTCCGCAACACCAACGGCCTCATGAAGTGTCTTAATGCGGCCGAGCCTCTACCCACACCGGAGGAGCTGAGTGCCAAGCACCTGGTCATCGGAGAGCTCCAGCGTCTGATGGACGACTGGTTGCGTCTCGCTCTGCAATCCAATACTGACGCACCAGCATCTGAAAGCGAGGCACCGACAGCCACACTGCTATTTGGCGGCAGCTGGCACCTCAAGGTCGGTCTCTCGGACTCTGATCTGGATATTGTGGCTCTGCTGCCCAAGGCTGTGACCCCCGAGTGCTTCTTTGGCTCGCTATCAGAGTATCTCAAGCAGATTCCGTCCGTGTCCAAGCTCGTGGCTCGCTCCAAGGCCGCTGTGCCTATTCTGGCCTTCCAGCTCCAGAGTGTCCGCATTGACTTGTTGTTTGCTCGCTACACGCAGAACGTGGTGCCCAAGCACCTGCCAATCCACAGCGACGCCATCCTGACCGGCATGGACAGCACGTCCATCCGCTCGCTGTCGGTGCCGCGTGTGGCGTCGTTGGTGCTGGAGCTGGTGCCTAACGGCTGCACATTCCGGGCCTGTCTGCGCATCATTCGTCTGTGGGCCAAGCGTCGTGGGCTGTTCTCCAACAAGACTGGGTTCCTGGGCGGCATCTCGTGGACCATTATGGTCGCGTTTGTCTGTCAGATGCTCCCCAAGGCCACGATCTCTGCCACTGTGCACCACTTCTTCACGGTCTTCTCGTCCTGGAACTGGCCCACGCCTGTGATGATCGCCAAGCCGTACGAGGCGGACAACGGCCACTGTTCGCAGTGGAGTCCGCAGCAGAACCACCACGACCGCGCGCACCTCATGCCGATCATCACGCCCGGCTACCCGAGCGTGAACTCTGCTGTGAACGTGAGCACGTCAACGCTGCGTATCATGAAGGAGGAGTTCGCTCGCGGCAAGATGATCCTGGACGACATGCTGGCCAAGGGCCTGAGCAGTCCGGCCGTGTGGCAGAAGCTCTTCGTGCCCACAGAGTTCCTGGTGCGCTACGACCACTACCTCGTGGTGGAGCTCAACGCGCGAGACGAGGACGAGCTGAGCATCTGGGCGGACTTTGTGGCCAGCCGCACGAGGAAGCTGGTCGAGTCGCTGCAGCACACGGCCCCCATCCAAACTATCCATCCGCTTCCGGAGCTCATCCAGTCCACGGCAGCAACTGGGTACTACCTCGTCGGCTACAGTGTGCCGCCGGCCGCAGGTGGTCGCGCAACGACTTTTGCTCCCGCTTCAGATGTTGCGGAGACCTGTGTGAGCTCGGCTCTGAGGTACTTCCTGGCCACAGAGCTCGATGCATGTGCGGAGAAGACGAAGACCATGAACGCCAGCATTCAATATCGCAAATGGCAGCAGCTTCCAGAGTCGGTCTTCCCCAAGGGACGACTACCTGCGGCCGGAGAGCGAGCCAAGTTCATGCTTGCCAAGGCTCATAGCATGCACGTGTCCATGGGCCTGGGTCGTTGAACTGGGTTATGAAGCTTACCATTCAAACCAGAAACACCTATAAAATGCGGCCTCTCCAAAGTACAATCGGCATCAAAGCCGTCGCGATGTGTAAACAAGCGAGCGACATCTGCGTTCGCCACGAGTATGGGGCGGACGGTACCCGCTTTGGTGGATAGAGACACCATCTTACTTGCCTCTTTGTGGGGCTTTATTTCATTTATAAATCGATGCCGAAAGTCACGGCGCAACGTAATCTATAAAAATGCGAATCCGCTTACTAAAGACTGCTAGTATTGCATTAATAACAGCACATTCAATACCTAGCTTTGGCGAAACAAGTTGCTTTGGTCGCTGGGAACGTTCCAACACTTCGGTGTGAATAAATTTGAGCCAAACGAAACTTAAACCGCGATACCGCCTCTTTATCATGCGTCCTCTTCCTCGTCCATGGAGAATGACAACAGCTTCTTATTGCTCAGCGTCTTCATCTCCTTCTTGCGCTTGCGCTTCTTGCTTTCACCAGAAGTGGCTCCACCCAGTCCAGCGACCTTTTGCTTCTTGGACTTCGAAGGAGCTTCGTCCTTCGCTGAGTTCTCACCTTCATCCTCTTTCTTCTTTTCCTTCTTCTCCTGTTGATTCTTTAGATACTCGGTCATGGCAGCCTGTTGCACGTCGTCCAGCGTACCGTCGTCGTCGCCATCCTCCTCCCCAGGTGGTTGTGGAGCGGGCGCAAACTTGGCCTGGATGGCTGGAGGTTCATGGAACTGGCGAAGGAACTTGGGGATCACACGAGTAAACTGAGGTCCGCCTCCTTTGCCTCCACCTCCACCTCCTTTGCCGCCGCCTCCGCCTTTACCGCCTGCTAGACCGCGGAAGCTACCATCACTGCGCCACAGGTCATCATCGCCCATTATGCACGACCAATTGTGGTCTGGAGGATCCTATTATCGAGTGGTATACACTAAACTGGGACAACACCACGACGCAGTTTTTATCAGTTGCGTCGTCTATCTTTAGCGGCCGCATGCGGTCGACGTCAAAGAGGAGCGGCCTCTGCAGGCGCGAGTATGTGCGATGGATGCGGTCGATGAACTCCCACCGGACGAAGACAGAGTCGCGACCCCAGGCCCCACAGACACGGACCTCGGTGCGTCCCCATGCTTCCTGCGGCCCAATTGTGGCGCACATGCTCACTCTATTGCCTATACAGCCGCGCAAAGCACGTGGGCGGATGCAAGACCAAGGGCAACTCCAACTCCACCTCCACGCACCAGAACGCGCTTCCTGCGCGTGGCCTCGGCGCCTGTGGGCCCAGCACCAGAGGCAGACGATGGCACAGAGGGCCTGACCCCGACCGTGGTCGTGGCGCTGCAGAAGGCGCCGTCACTGCGCAGCGTGACGCACGTTTCGTCCATGAAGGCGGCGGACGAGCTCATTCACGTGGAGAGCAAGCTGCAGTCGCAGTCGTCCTTCACGCAGCAGGTCAAGCAGCGCGTATCGAGCGTGCTCAAGAGCACCGGCCTGGACCTGCTGGACAACGACTCGGCCAACGTCAAGAGCCTCTGGAGCGTCTTCGACGTCGACGGCGACGGTGTGATCGACTACAAGGAGTTCTGCCAGTACACGACCGAGCTGCTGGAGCGCAGACGCAGGAAGAGCGGCATAGAGATGCTCTCGCTGCTTGAAGCCAAGTTCGTGCGCCTCGTGAACCGAGAAGTGCGGCGGTAGGTCTCCATCGCGTGGCTGGTCGACAACCAGACGCTAACTCTCCTCAATGCGTGTCTACAGCGAAGGAGACCTGGAGCGAGTGATCGATATCATGTTTAAGAAGCTGGACCACAACGGCAGCGGCAAGATCTCGCTGCTTGAGTTCCGAGACGGCGTGCGGGAGCTCGGGCTGATGGACTACAACTTCGACGTCCACGGCCAGAAGCGGCGCTTTGCCGACATGTCGCTCTTCATCCTCAAGCCTGAACATCGCGTGCGCTACTGGATCGTGTGGCTGGTTGAGTGGAAGTGGTTCGATCGGTTCATTCTCGGCTGCATCTTTGCCAATTCGCTCATCCTGGGCTTCAAGGACTACAGCGATCCAGGCATGATAGCTGACGCCAACGGCAAGACCAGTATCAGCTGGCGCAACGAGATCGTGGAAGAGTGCGAAAGCGTTTTCTCGTACATATTCGTGGCTGAATGCGGACTTAAGATTCTGGCCATGGGCTTGGTCTTTGGCAAAGGCGCGTACCTGCGCAGCCACTGGAACCAACTCGACTGCTTCGTCGTGGTCGTTGGGCTTATCAGCGACATTCCTGGAGTGCCGAAGGTCTCAGCCATTCGCTCTGCACGACTGCTCCGTCCGCTACGTACGCTGACGAATTTGCGCGGAATGCGGATTCTGATCCATTCGCTCTTCTCAGCCATTCCCGCTCTCTTTAACGTCATGGTGATCTTGGCTTTTGCATTCACAGTCTTTGGTATCCTTGGCGTTCTCTTATGGAACGGCATCCTTCATTATCGATGTCGAGAAACACCAGAGCCGGTAAATGGTACGTGGGCTCTCGCTGGCGATGGTCCGATCTGTGGAGGCGCGTATACATGCCCAGACGATCAGTATTGTGGATCAATCTACAATTTGCCAGCAAACACGACTGTGAATTTCTCAAATCTAAGCTCGGCAGAGATATGGGATTACCAGTATACGAACTTTGACCATATTGGTCGCGCCATCCTGACGCTCTTCCAGTGCATCACACTGGAAGGGTGGACGTCCATCATGTACAATGTGAGAATCCTGCTATGCTGCCTGCTTATGGTGTTTGATGGTCTAACTTTCTGGATTTTCTATTTACCAGTTCCAGGACGCTCATAACTGGATGTTTGCTACCCTTTATTTCGTGACATTCACGATTATCGGTGCCTTTTTCCTACTCCAATTCATTTTTGCTGTCATCTGGGAACGCTTCAAAGCTGTAAGCGACAACATCGCAGTCGAATTGGAGGCAACAGTACGAGAACGTGTAGCGAGCTTGGAGGAGGTCATGAATGCGCCTGCTGTTCGAAAGGACCCTCGAAGAGCCCAACTGCGTAAGAAGGTATCATTTCAAGAAAGTTTTCGTCACGGAATCCAATCGACCTACGTCGTTGTCAAAAATCAGCGTATCAAATACCGAATACGGATGCAATGTCGGCGTCTTGTCAAGGTAACGATTTTGTCAACATTCCGACAAACCGCTTAAATTGTTGGTTCATCTTGTTTGCTCTTTATTTCCCATAGAACAATTATTTCAACGGGTTTGTTGTGGGCTGCATTCTTCTCAACACGCTCAGTCTCGCGCTTGATGGATATCCTTCGAATCATTTTCGAGATCTGATTGCAGAGAAGCTGAACTTAGTGTTGACTTTCATCTTTTGCCTTGAAATGGTGCTGAAGCTGATCGGATTGACGTGGAAAGAGTACCGAGCTGATCGATACAACCTGTTTGACGGAGCTGTCGTTGCCATTAGCCTTGTGGAGCTTACGCTCAACCTCGTTGACGCATCTTCGAAAAGTACAGGATTGTCAGCGCTACGAGCATTTCGCCTATTTCGAATATTAAAACTTGCACGCTCGTGGAAATCCTTACGCGATCTGTTTCGAACGGTAGGTCCCTGTTCGATTCAGTAAAGAGACACTGGGTTAACAAATAACTAACTTGTTCTGATTAACTAGATCGCCAATAGTCTTTTCGACGTCGCCAACTTCGGGCTGCTACTTTTGTTGCTCATGTATGTATTTGCACTGATCGGTATGCAGTTTTTTGCCAACAAATATCGCTTCAATGCCGAAGGAGATCCAGTTGTATGGCAACCCCACTTGTACAATACAACGGTTCCTCCACATGCCCCATGGACACCGGAAAAGCCGTACACCATTCGGCGGTCCAATTTTGACGACACTCTGGCAGCGTTCACAACAATTTTCCAGTGTTTGACCGAAGAGAGCTGGAATTTTGTCATGTACGATGGCATTCGGGCCGCTGGATGGGGTGCGGCAGCGTACTTCATCATCGTGATGGTTCTTTGCAACATCATTATTCTCAATCTCTTTCTAGCCATTTTGCTTGGTAACTTTGGTTTGGACGAAGTTTCGGTTGAGACGAACAAGGAGATCATCTCGAGTAGCCTCAATTTAAAGTTAAGCACAGTTGTCCCCATGCAATCTCCACCGCGCGCGGAGCGTAGTCCATCGCTCATGACAGTGATGCACATACCCAGTGAGAGACGTCTGCAACGCCACCGCCGGCATTCCAGTGCTCGAAGCGCTATTAGTACTCGTGAAAGAACAAGACCCCCCGAAGTCAACAAAACGGCTTTACCTACGATCGACAGTCCTACCGCAACATTTGAAAGCTATCGTAAATTTGCGAGCGTGAATCACGGCACGGAATGGGACGGTAGGAGTGAGGCTTCAACATTTTTTCACGCATCCTCTCACATCCCGTTTATCAGTCAAACGTCATTACCAGGCTCACGCAGAAAGACTGCAGTGCTACCAAAATCAGAATCAAAACATGATGATCGATCGCTATATTTGTTCTCGCGAAAGTCGAAGATCCGTCTCGTCAGCTGGCAAGTGGTACACAACTCGCGCTTCGAAAGTCTTCTGCTTTTTGTCATCCTAGTGAGCTGCATAGAGCTGAGCATGGACAACCCGCTGAACGATCCAAACTCAACGTTGACTTTAGTCATCGCTATCGTCGATAAAGTGGTCACTGGGATCTTCGTTCTTGAGATGGTACTGAAAGTTATCAATCTCGGCTTCGCTTTCAATGGCTCCCACTCGTATATGAGAGATCCGTGGAATGTCTTGGATCTTGGCATTTTGATATCTTCTCTAGCGACGTTATTCTCCTCCAACAACACGCTTCGGTCACTTAGATCTATGCGAACTCTACGGGCTCTGGTACGGTTTTCTTTTCATTTTGTCTATAATTCGAGTGTGATTCTGACTTGCTGTATTATGATTCTTGTAGCGTCCTCTTCGTATGATCAGCCGTGTGCCAGGCATGAAGCGTGTTATGCATGCCTTGCTCTCCAGCATTCCGTGCATCATGAACGTGTTTCTAGTCTGCAGCCTAATTTTCTTGATGTTCGGCATCATTGGCGTGAATTTGTTTAAAGGACGACTCTACTACTGCGATATGAGCTCGTTTTCGGACTCGCAAATGACGCGACTGGAG
This sequence comes from Elongisporangium anandrum, assembly GCA_023337935.1. Taxonomy (NCBI): domain Eukaryota; phylum Oomycota; class Peronosporomycetes; order Pythiales; family Pythiaceae; genus Elongisporangium; species Elongisporangium anandrum. The sequence continues at coordinate 52,158 of JAADXR010000024.1, forward strand.
GCCACGTATGGCTTCACCAGCCTCTCGTTCAAAACGTTGTTCTCCGAAGCGAACTGTCTGCAAGAAGGCGGGTATTGGGTCATAAATCCCCGAAACTATGACAACGTGTTCAAATCCGCTATGACACTGTTTGAGCTTGGGACGACCGAAGGATGGGTCGATATAATGTGGGCCGGCGTCGATGCAACGGAGATCGGCTATCATCCTGTTCAGAACTGGAATCGGGCGTACATCGCGTTCTTTGTTGGTAAGGAAGGCCATTGATGTTTTGGTCGAGTTGAGTTTACTGACCACTGACTGAATTACTAGTGTTTATTATCATTGGAAGTTTCTTCACACTCAATCTCTTTGTGGGAGCGGTGATCGACAATTTTAATCGCATGCGAGACACATTAGATCATGGCGAGAGCGATACCCAGCGCGAATGGCTTCAGATCCAGGATTTACTCCGCGGGTGCGTGTTCTGGCTAACTGCTATGAATTTATTTTCTGAGGCTCATTTTGTACTGATTTCGTAGAACCAAACTCAAGCGAAAAAAACAGGAGCCGAAGCATTGGCTGCGACGGTGTTGTTTTCGTCTTCAGCACCATTGGGTGTTCGATGCCGTGATCGCTTTGTGCGTGCTTAGCAACACACTTTTGCTATCTATCACGCACTTCCAGCAATCAGCGCAAACGACGTCCGATCTCAGCAGCGGAAACCTCGTATTTTCAGTCGTGTTTTTCGTTGAAGCTGGTGTGAAGTTACTGGCGCTTGGGCTCAAGTATTTTCAAGACTCATCGAATCGATTTGACTTTGCGGTCGTTGTGGGCAGCACGATCTCAACGATCCTGCCGTTGTTCACAAACGGCAAAATCTCCCCCGTGGCAAATACGCTGCGCGCGTTTCGCATGGGGCTGGCGATCCGGCTGATGAAACGAGCGAAGAGCATGCAGAACATCATCACGACCATCCTAGACAACATGCCGGCGCTCGTCAACGTCTCGACGCTCATGTTCCTCATCATGTTTGTCTACGCTGTCATTGGTGTGCAGATTTACGCCGGCGTGAAGCTGGGATATTCTTTGAACGAACAGGCCAACTTCAAAGACATTTTTCTAGCAATGGTCACGCTCTTCCGGTTCACGACGGGCGAGGCCTGGAACGACGTCATGTACGATCTCATGGTTCTCCCTATCGCAGGGGAGAAGCCGTATCCCTACGGCGCGTCCTGCGTGGAGAACTTCACGTACGACATGCTCGTGGCTGCACGCGAGTACACGGGCGATTCGAAGCTCACCATCGGTTGCACACCAAGCGTCCAAGTCACGTACATCTACTTCTTATCGTACATGCTGCTGACGTCGTATGTGCTGCTGAATCTGTTTGTCGCTGTCATCCTCGAGGGCTTTGAAGAGACAGCGGAGAAAAACGCGTCGGCCTTGACCAAGAACGACCTCACGCTTCTCTGTGAGCTCTGGGAGAGCTACGATCCGCTGGCGTCGGGTTTCATCTCGGATCACAACTTCACCAAGTTTGCTCGCGAGGTGCCGCCGCCACTCGGTCTTCCTGCGAAAAGCTCTCGTGCCGACGTGGACCGCTGGCTCCGCAGTCTGAACCTGATGCTGGAGAACGGCGGAATCGGCTTCCAGTCCTTCCTGTTGGCAACCACGCAGCAGCTCATGTTCAATCTGGCGGCTGTGCGTGGAGACGAGATCCAGCCAGCCAGAGGCGCCGAGAGCTTCTTTGCCAGGTCGCAGAAGGTGGTGCGACGCGTTGCGCGCTCGCGCATGAGCCAGTCGGCAGTGCCGACGCTGCATGCGGTGCTGGCCGCCAAGCGCATCCAGGCCGCGATGCGAGGCAAGCTGGTGCGGAAGGAGTTCGTGCGGCTCAAGACCGAGATGGATCTCATCTCCACGTCATAGAATAGAGAACGGATTTGAACCATGGACTGACTTGTTAATTGGTGGTCTAAGAGCTCCTGGGTGGTCATGGCTCCTGCTCTTGCGGTCTGCGCGGAGGAAACTGCTGGGCCAGAGGCACGGGCGGCGGCTGGTTGAGGCGGTGGTAGTAGATGCCACACATGGCCAGGCCCTGGGTCGCGAAGAGGATCTTCCAGCGCTCCTGCACCAGGAAGCGGGCGAACGGCTTCATGTTGCTTGGTCGGCTTTTTGGCCAATGGCTGTCCTGGGCACCTATTGGTTAGTGCACAGACTAATTAGGAACTCACATGCAATGACACATAATGGAGCACTGAGGCCACATGGGGACAAAGCACCGGTGTCCGTGGCGCAGGTGCTGCCCGTGCTGGAACGCCATCGCTCCTGCGCTCCCCAGGGCTACGACGAGGCCATGATGGCCCAGTGGGGCGTTGAGCGCCACTCCATGCAGGAGCAAGACGAGGTCCCGTCCTCAAAGCGCCTACGCACAGAGCGAACGCCTACAGACGCTGCTGCGTACACGTCCAGATGCATCGGACTCAGTGGCTTCCTGCGATATCAGATCCATGCAACCAAACACGGCTGGTGGCTCTGCGACCGTGATGTCCGAGTGCAAGTGCTGCTGCTGGACCCACGTCCTTCGCAGTTGGAGAGCAAGGTGCTGGTGCAATCATGGACCTACTGCTACGGCGGACCCATCGTGGGCGCCTTCCTGGAAGTGCATGCGGAGCCAACCATGTTGGAGCCTCGTGGAGCGGATCTCGGCATTGAGCAGGTGCGAGCAGTGCTGACATCGCGATATCCGACGCAAGATCCTCCGCTCTACTCCGGTCGTCAGTCGTGGCGGGCGGCTGTTCGGTCTGGCATCGATTCTTCACATGTCCAAGTCCTGAGCCAAGCTGAGAAACCAAGAAGAGCGCATTGTGTCTTCGGCTCCGTCGTCTCCGTTAGCCCCATCGCTCAGCCCAAGGATCACGAAGGCTGCCACTACTTCGTGGAATTCGAGTGGACTGATCGAGAGGAACAGACGCAGAGTATTGTAAATGTCATGTTCACTGGCATTAAAAGCGCTCGGTGGCATCCGTGCCTTACTGCTGAGAAGATGGCGCTTGTGACCGATCTGGTCAAAGTGTTTTCCCAAGACTGCGGCATGTTTCTGCTCCAGTCGACCGCTTCGGATGATGAGAATTCACTCGCAACTCAAGTCGTGACGTGGGACCTACCGGAATTCAGTGCCCCTGAGAGACCAAAGCTCTGTCTGTCTGCTGAAGGCGGAGTGCACTTTGAAGGTCGCGTGACTGGAGCTCGCTGGGACGCGTGGCTGGAGCTGGATGGGTATGAAGACCAAAGCGTGCTTGTTAGCCTGTTCCATGTCCCTTTTACTGAAACTTTGCAACGGCTGCGCAAAGGGGCATTGGTTCGGATCAAGAGCGCTCATCTACTGCGAGAGCCATCTCCTGAATTTGGCGAGCAAAGACTTGTATTGGGTTTGTGCCCAAGGAGTTCGTTGGTGGTAGTTCGCCACGCAGAGCCGAGTAGTCCACTGGTGTTAGCTTCAGTGAGTGATCAACGTCTGCGGAAAAAGTGGGCGCGCATCGGCGACGTGTGTCGCCAGCCATTGCCGCTTTCAATGTGGCTTCTGGAGCTCTACGACGCGTTTGGTCGCAAATTCTTTCTCGGATTAGACGCGCTGGAGAGGTATGCGCCGAGCTACCTGTCATTCCGTTATACTCAAAAACGGGGTCTGGTACGCACTCTGGTGAACCTGCTCGGACTTGAATTGGCTCGGTTCCGAGCGAAGAAAGAGACGCTTGGTAGTCGCTTTCTCAAAGACCACGGTGCCGGAATGACTCAGTGTCCCAGTGTGAATATGGTTACGATAGAAGACAGTCCCGTGGGCGCTCATTTGATCACTCTTCAAGAGCTCTGTGAAATTGGACTCAAAGCCTTGGAGCAAACACCAGCACAGTCGAACTCCTCTATTCGGATCCCTGCACAGGATCTGCAGAAATATTTGTTGGTGGGGTCAATTCGTGGCAATGTGAGTTCAGGCGACTTGGAGATTTGCGATCGGACTGGCTTTGTTGCTCTGGTTCTACAAGAAAGTCAGAATGGAGTTGAAAATGATTTGATGGACAGCGTAACCGGTTACTGCTTGCATTGGGTGAGAAAATATGAGCTGTTGGTTGAACGAATTGAGCAGTCCAACACTCAAGTGACTCCCAAATCGCTTCCAGCTGCCGTGGTTTCAATTATCTGTGGCATGGATAGCCTGCAAGGTGTTCCAATGTCGAGAGATATCCCGAAATCCCAGGAAAGTGTCGATGACAGTGATCACAGTGATCCCCATGTCATCTTTGTCACACAGATTGATTCCCTTGCCAAAGCTCCTGTGACTGGCGGTGGCTTGTGGCCACAAGCCAGCTATCGACATGCACACGGGATAGCATTTCCAGAAAGCGCTCTGCACCATAAAGACAGCAATTCGCTCCTTGCATCTATGTATGCCGCAGAACTCATGATCAATGATTCTACCTGTGCGCATTGGTACGTGGAAAAGCATCAATACTACAGACTGACTGAGATCATTCCGAATGACGAAGAGTCAAAAGAAGAAATTGGATCTGCTCTCGCTGTCACGACCGTGGAAACAATGGAGCAGAAGTGCATCGGAATGCTAACGACTTTCCAGAATCGACGTTCACTGCACAGTGCTGATGATTCGCTGGAAAGTATATGCGCTTTACTTCAGGATTTTCGGTGTGAAGGTTCATTAGTTAACGAGCCCGCCAGACTGGAAGTGCGGAGTCTCGAGCCGCCTTGTCAAATCGTTCCACTGACTTTTGACTGCCCGAGAGACCAAGTATCCGCTTCATGCGATAAAAATGGGTTACTGCGCTTTCCGGTACCAGATGCCCACTCAAGCCACGTTGAGGACGTCCAAATGCGAGTCAAAAGAGAATCAATCGAGATATCTCAGAAGAATGTGATTCTGTGCAGTTTATTGAGGCACTTTACTATCCAAATGGAGCAAATCCGGCATGTGGAGCAGTTTCTGGTGCATTCACAAGTACGAGAGAGCAAATATGTCTCGGATATCCACAAGACTCGATTGGTGTCTTTCGTTGGAGTTGTCATGGAGCGCAAGTACTTTTGGAAAGCACAAAAGGCTTCTGCGTTTGCGCAAGGCATCCTTCAAGCCTCTTTCGCTGGACATAAGCGCCCATTGCAAGCCAGCGACTGGATTGCTACGCCAACGCTGATGTGCTCATGTCGGATACGCGACTTGAGGTCAATGAACACGATCGATCTATCTATCAACGCATCACGATTCAATGGAGCCGCAAGTCTGGTGCCCAACTCTATTATTGAAGCGTCGATGCTGCAGAGTTTCACAGCGCGCTCCAACTACAAAGTGTACACGAATTGGTGCCACCGCTCAGCTGTGCGAAGGATGCGAGCAACGTTCCGAGTGCAATCAATGCTGGAGCTGCATGCTTTTCTTCCACCCACGCATCTGAGCCAGTTGTATGTAAGCTCGGCAATCGACAAGCGGCTGTATCGCTGGATTGTCAGGGTCGTCCACATCACATACGTGGTTCTAAAGCGCCGATGCAGAACCTGCTATCAATCGCTCAAGTTCGTCAAACGTCAAGCGCTCTGGCATCATGCTGTCCTTCCTACTACAGTAAGCTCAAAACATTCAGAGCGGTGCTCGTGGCAGCGCATGAAGGTCTCCGACACACGGTTTGATACGAGCACGTTCTTGGCCACGACTGTGCGCTGCATCGTGGACGACGGATCGGCGCAGGCCGAGCTTTTCCTGGAGAATGACGTCGCATGGGAGCTGCTGCAATGCTCTCCTGGCCAACGTCGCCGGTTCGAAGACATGCTGCGCACGAGCGTGGCTGAAATTAGCTTCTTTACAGGAAACACGTCCCACGCCAACTTCTTCGCCCCGGATGCGCATTCGGCAGTCGACGCGTATTGCCAGAACGAACTGCGAGCCATGGTGCTGCAAGCGTTACCACGTCTGCGGTCTGTCGTCGTCTTGGGTCAGCGGTTCTACAGCAACAGCTCCAAGAGAAATCAGCCGAGAGCGACCACGACCAGCTCCGTGCTGACGTTCGGGAAGGACGTGCATCTGACCACCAGGACGGCGGCCAACGTCCAGTTGGAGGCGCGACGCGTCGATCTGCTGCACGTGCGCAGCGGCATCCGAGAGCTTCTGCAGCGCAATAGAGAGCAGCAGGTCGTGCGGTCGTAGAGGTTAATGAATCAAGTGGGCGAAGCACGCGACAGTCGGCGGCGGACCATCGCGACCATTGGCTCTCGAGTCAGTTGGTCTGAACTCTGATGTCGAAGCAAAGATCGTGAACCCATCGTTCTCATTGGCTGAAAAACAGTATTTCTTTTTTCTCCAATCAGATACGTCCAGTTCCGAAATACCAGTTTTTGATTGGTGGGAGAAGCGGATGCGTGAATAAAACCCTAAAAAACCAGAGTGACGAGAGTGATGGTCCGTCAGGGTTGGAGCTTGAATCCGAAGCAAGGGCAACCAACGACAGGGACGGCAAACGGCAACGCGCGCGGAAAGCCACGCGGCAGCAGCAGCGGCATCCGGACGCTGAGACAGACAGACGCCAGGCATGGAGGACGAGGCCGCAGCCACCGCCACGACCAACGCAGGCCCCACGGAGGCTGCCGCCCCCGGCCCGGCGGAGCCCAAGGGACGGGGCAAGACCCAGCCGTCGGACCATCCGGCAAGCGACGCGCCAAAGAGCGAGCCGACAGTCGCAAGCGACGCGCAGTCGGCGGCTTCTTCAGTCGAGAGCACGACCAAGAAGCCAGCCAGCGCCAGTGCGCGCATGAACCCACGTGGCGAGGCCAAGAAACCCAGCCCCCGTGTGCGCAAGAGCGCAGACGATCAACCCAAGAAGAAAGCGGACAAGCGCAAGAGCGGAAAGCAGACGGCAGCGACGATGGCTGCGGCGGATAATGCCAGCAACAACAGCAGTGGCGCGATGGAGAAGAAAGGTGCGCTCAGAACAGTTGCACCTGTGCTTCGACAAGGTGGATGTTGAAGTCTCTGTCCTTCTTTTATAGAACACCAGGAGCCGACGGACAGCGAAGCAGCCATGCAGGCGGCTGCTAACCAGCCTCGCGCATCAGTGACGGAGCTGCTGCCGGCGGAGGACAATGAGCTGCGCAAGGAGTATCTCCACCGCATGTATGTTTGCGTGGATGAATGTGAATGGCCACCAGGCGGCAGCTGATCACCGATGATTTGCTGGAACTTCTTAGATACCATCAACTGCGGATTACGCACCAGAATCAGAATGATGACGTTCTACGGCAGATCGCCACAAATATCGAGATCGACGTTTGCCGCAAAGCCACCTCTCGGGTGAGTTGTCTGGGCTTTGAGAATGACTGATTCGGACTCGAACTAACTTTTTGTTGATAGAATGAGTACATTTTATCACTGAACCAGCAAATTCACGGACTTATTCAGGCCGATATGGCTCGTGGGAGTGCTGCTCAACAAGGATACAGTGACGCGTCCAGTGGCCCTTCGCCGAGTTCTTCTTCTGGTCGCCCGCCATCAGCCAACCGATTTCAAACTCCGGGACCCGACCCATCAATCCCAAAATCTAGAATTATTGCGTACATGCAAACTCAAGCTCCTCATGCCACGCGACAAACTCAAGCGCAAACTCGGACGCAAGATCTTGCCATGAATGCTAATGGTCAGCAGCAAGGACAAGTACCAGAAGGTTCATTTGTGCACTCACTACTGTCAAACCAGAGCCCGATGCAAGCCTATGAACAGAACGCTGGTGGCTCGAGTCAAATGCAAGGTGGATCATTTCCGATGAATGGTCAGTATTATAACAATCAGGGACGCGTTACCCCAAATGATCAAGGAGGAAACCAATCAGCTATGGACATGCAGATGCAGCAGCAAGCTTTCATGCAGCAGCGCCAGGCTAGATCCCAACCATCGATCACCACTCTTCAAGAATTTGCAGCTCAAGTTCAGCACTTTGACAAGAGTCAAATGATCGAACTTCTATGGAGCCAACGGAATTCTTTGCTCCAATGGCAACGACGTGCAACACAGTTGGAGATGCAGTTGAATTTGCAACAGCAAGCCGCCGCCGCAACCATGGGAATGAACGGAGCTGAAGGTGGATACTACAACGGACCTGTGTCTGCACGACAGTTGCAGCAGCCACTTGGGGCAACGGTGCCTCCTAATGTATCCTCAGATGCAGAACTTCAACGTGAAAATGAGAGAAGGAACGCCAGGGCATGGCAAGAACAACAGCAATATCAATCATACTCGGAACGAGGTCCAGAATATGGCAGTGCTGCAGCTAGCAATCCACAGACCCCAGCAGGGCCCTTGTCATCGATGCAAATTCCTGGAACGAATCCAAGTCTGTATTGGAAAAAAGTTCAAGCTCTCAAAAGTGCTTATGCGCGCGAGCTGTATTTTGCTCATCGTGCGTTGTCGCAGCATAACGCGCCACCAAATTCGGCTCAAAGCAACAAGGCTGACAACGTCAAACATAATATTGGTGTGGCTATGTCGGTATTAAACGAAGCCCCGAAGACCATTCAACCACGCCCGTTTGATGTATTGGATGCAATTGAGCGGTTTATCCTCAACACTGTGATCCCGATTGTGAGAAAGGTACAGTCAGGTATGGCAGCCCATTCACAGAGCATGACATCGCCAGGTAATCCCGCTGGAGAATTGAGTGTTCAAACTATCCAAGACCCCAGCAAAAGATTCATGGGAGAAGGAATGATGATGAACAACAATATTCCGCCAAATTATTCTCGGTTGCCAGCAATGCCGTCAGAAAACAAATCCCAGTTGTCATCGCCTAGCTTGGCTATGAAGATGCATAACTCGAGCTCAACTTCGTTAAATAGCATGACGAGCACCTCGCCGTCTGCCCAATACCATTCAGCTGAAAGTGCTTCGGTGGCGTCAACAATCAAGGTCGGAGGTGGAAGAAACGATGTGTCGAGAAAGCCTAAGCTAAGTGTTGATCGCGGATCGACTTCTTCGGTAGGAAGCACTCCTTCTCTGACGACTACCACCATGAATGCGATCCATGACACCTCTAATGGAAGCAACAGAGCGAGTGCAGTGAGTGAAGCGAAATATACCCTCAAAGCTACTGATTCCAAGAAAGCGAATTCCTCGATGGAAGACAACCTGAACGATTTTTCTGACTTCCCCGATCTCGATTTTGAAGACGATTTGACAGATATGGCGACCTCCAAGTATAACAAGGAAAATTCCTCGTCCCACAATCCAAAGAAGCGCTCCATGGCTGATATTTAATTGGTAATCGCCTCCTCGAAAACATCGTTATGGTGAGCGATTCATGACCTGCGCCACCCGGAGCGCACGTCTTACTCCACGCGTAGAAAAACAAACACGTTTTCAAGGATGCGCGTACATTCAAAGAGGCTTCGATCGTGCAATGCGCTGGCTGGTCACCGCCGGAAGATTATTTATTTTGCTAGTGGAGATGGTATAGTGATTGACATCGAAGTGCAAGTCTTGACCACGAGAGTTTCTCTTTAGGAATGCAGTGAGTGTGATTTTTTCTACATGTCTGATGTCTCGTGAACGTTATTTTTTCTTGCTTCCATGTCTCGCTCTATTGTCTGAACAAATGGCTCTCTCCGCTGCAGATCTAGTGTGTAGCCATCTAAAGTACACTCGTGAAGAAAGGAATAAATTGGTTTACTCAAGGAAGCGAGCAACAGAATCAAGAGAGCTATGCGACCACGACATCCAGTTCCTTCGCCTCCACGTCGACGCTTTTGGCTTCACCTTCGACGGCTTTGGCTTCCATCGACAGCTGCAGCTTCTTCTCCGACAGCGTAGCGTTGTCTGGTGTAGCGGACGAGGCCACGAGCGTGCTCTCATTTCGGACGTCTTTCTTCAGGAAGCTGTCCTGGATCCAGAACTGCACGGCGTTCATCAAGCACGGGCACGCGATCATGACGAGAGCCAACTCCACCCGCGGGTACGGCCTCAGCGGCGTGAAGAGCCAAATGGCCAGTTGACCCAGCGGATCTTCAAGCAGCAAGATCACCATGGCGATCACCAGTTTGGTCACAAAGATCACAAGGATCCACGACAGCAGCTGTGCAAGCCACACACTGGAAGACAAGAGTGAGTCAATGTTCGTGCAGTGGCGAGAGGCTCTGGTGCCTACCTGACGCGAACGGGATCGCCGTAGTCGCCGGTCGTGACCAGAGCGCTCCAGTGGAAGTACTTGGCCATGGACGCCACCCCCGAGAGGAAGGCCCAGTTGAGCACCACGCCCACAGTCGTGTCCATGGAGAAGTTGACGAAGTAGAAGGCGCACTGAAGACGCCAAGAGAGAGATCAGTCAAAGACCTTTCGGGCTCAAAGCCACGCGGACGAACCTGATCAACCCCGGCGGTCGAGAGCTGAGGCTCGTGCTCGTGCTGGTACAGCATCAGCGCGATGAGCAGATTGGCCACGTGGGCGAACCCAGCGCCGATCATCTGCTTGGAGGCATCGAAGGCCCATACCTGCATCCAGTATCGCTCAGTCAGATCTCAAGAGATAGACGGAATGAGTAGCTCCACGCACCAGAAGCGGCCGCTGAGGAACCTCCTGATACCGCTTGAGGACCAGCACGGAGAGCGCGATGAAGCCCAGCAGCACCTGCAGCAGCACTGCGAAGCCTCCGTTCAGCAGCTTGCACTCCTCCTCCTCTGCGGCGTCCGTGATCCAGAGCTGCGTGGCCATTGGGCAGATCCCGCTTTGCCACTTGGCGTCTGAGAACGTTCAGATTCAGAACGGAGAGGCCACTACTGCAGTCTGATACAGTACGTCTACTTCTTCCCTAATTTATGTCCTAATTCGAAAAATGGATCTAACTTACCCTACTATCCTCATTGCACCATCTCTTCCAAGGCAGATGGAGCGAAGAGAACCCCACAGACAGAGATGGAGGACCCACTGGCCGGTGTTGGAGCTGGTGCTGGGGTCTTGATCTTGCTCTGGCTGTTGGTGCGACTGTTTTTGCTGCTGGAGGTCTCAAAGTAGGAATGCAAAATCTCAAAATCCGGATTGATGGTGGCGCCAAGGAAGCCCGAGATGCCGGTGCCCAATGCAGGCGATTCGCTTGGAGGAAAGCCAATGGTCGGATCGGCCTCACTGGTGCGCACGGGTGTGACACTGAGCAGCACGCCGTCCTCTTCGTCGTCCACCTGCTCATGCACTACCATTCCACGCTGCGAGTCGTTGTAGATCTGGCCTTCCAGAGCGAGTTGAAGCCGCTGACGCAGCGTTTCCAGCTCCCTCTGGAGCTCCGACTTCTCCTGCTCCAGCTTCTGCTGCTCCGAGTTCATCTTCTCCTTGAACTCGCGCTGCGTGACCTGAAGCTCCTTGCTCCAGGCGTCTCGAGTGTCGCTCGACTCCAGAGCCCGCAGGTAGAAGCCCGTCCAGATGGCCAGCGAACTCGTGTGCCACTTGAACTGCAGCACTGCAGGCGACCGATCGTTGCCGCCTCCGCTGCTGTTGCTGCTGGCGCTGCTTCCGTCGCAATTGCCAATGGGCGAATTGTAAAACGGATTCACAAAGTCCGGAGCCTGCGAGTGGGAAGACAGCAATGTCCACGCACTGATGCATCGCGTAGTGGTCTTGAAGCCCTGAAGCAGTAGCCACAGAGTCAGTCAGATAGCCAACACGAGAGAAAGAGATGCAGCCTTCGTACCACTCGGGCCTCTTCGTGGTCGTGGAGGAAAGTACCGCTGCGTTTGCCGTACACTTCGTCCAGAAGCGCGATCAGGAACCGCTCGCTGAACTCGAATGAGCACGGGAACTGCCGCATGAGCTGCCAGACCGCGTCGATGAACTGCATGAACACTGGCGACGCGTGGTCATCCTCCCAGTAGTTGGAGCGGTCGTGGCTGTGGCCGGAGCGAGCGCGGAACTGGTGGCCAAAGGCGCACCACTCCTGCTCCACCAGCACCTGGAAGCCTCGCACTGTGCGGTAGAACGGATCCACGCAGAGCTTCGTGAGCGCCGCGATCTGGGCCGTGCGGTCCCAGCCGTCCGAGCAGTGGATCAGCACGCTCGTGTTCTCGTCCACGAGCTTGGTCACGCAGGCCGAGCACGAGACGAGAACGGAGCGGACGTGCTCCAACCAGCGAGTGCTCTGCGAATCAGAATCCCGTGAGCTCAAGAGACCAGTAGAGGCACCAGAGGAGGCTCGTTACCTCGAGACAGGACCACCAGTTGGAGCGCTCGTTGCCGCGCACTTCGTTCTTGATAAGGTCGAAGAGCTTTCGTATCGAGTCGCGCATCGAGTGGATGTTCTCAATGCCCATGAACATGATGTTGGTGTCACGGTAGTAGTCCAGTCTAAAGCACACAAGTTAACTGAATCCGATTCATAAATCAACCCATACGAATGAAAGCACGTACACTTCAAATCCGCCGCCCAGAGCGATGTTGCCATAGGCGCTGGTCTGGCTTCGGCAGTCCACAAAGACCAGCTTCCCGCCGCCCTCCCGCTGCAGAGCAGCCACACAGGCTTCGTCTGCGGGGCAGCGCTTGCGTCGCAGTCCGACTAGCGGCTGCGAACACCGTGCAATGAGTGCGCCGTTGCTTTTGTGGCGATAGGTGACGGCCGGGACCCGACCTCTGGCTCGGAAGTGGCTCATCTTGCGAAGTTCGCCGTCAGAGACCGCAGCCGGGACGATGAAGCGGGACGGATACGTGGGACACATCTTGTAGTTCTCGTTCACGTGCGTCACGCGGAAGCCCGAGCGCTGGGAGACGGACGTGGGGAACTCCAGTCGACTGAACTCACTCTGCTGGTCATAAATACCCCAGCCACTCGAGTCCGGCAGGCGAGCCGTCTCTGTAAACACGTAGGCCGTCTGAGGCTGCGTGGCGGCGAGCGTCTGGTTAATTCGCACGTAAAGCTCACTAATGAAAAAGAAATCGTAAACACAATAGTCTTCATAGAGGACTTGGCCAGGAGCAGGTACGTACCCGGACATGGCTTCGCTGGGAAAGTTGAACTTGATAATCTCAAAGTTCTTGCATGAGATCTCGAGCTGGCTGAGCATCGTGGCTTTGCCCACGGGCGCGCGGCACTCGGCGAGCTCAGCGATGTTGTTGAGATCTACTTCAACGATCTCCTGCACTTCTTTGCTTTCATCGCGCTTCTATTAACACCAACAAGCAGAAATGTGTGGATATGTGAGTCACTTTGTGTGCGACTCTCCAAGCTCCAATGGCCGAACCAAAGGGTGTGTATACCTGGAAAGAGAGAAAGAGCAGGCGGTAGTTGGTGAGGAAGAGCGTCCCGTGCTTGGACTCGATCGCGCCAGCGTTTACTCCCACGAAGCCAGTCGTGGATTTATCACACAGTGCATGCACTTTGAGAGACACGACTTCGCCCACGTAGAGACTGGACACGGGGTTCTCCATCACGAGATACATGCTCTCGGATACATATGAAGTCTGTAAACACAAAAGACAGCAACCGCATATCCGAAAGAATCGGCCAGGTTAGTAAATCAGCATCCGCCTCTTGGGGGCTGGCCACAGTGGGTCACTTACAGCATGGTCGAGCTCCTTGTGATCCACAGACGTCCACGAGTCGTCGTCCACGAGCCGCTTGAGCATGCTCTTTGTGCGCTGGATGACGTTCGGCGGGGCGGGGGAGGAAGCGCAGGGCGGCGCCTGCGGCCGGTGTACGAGCGCTCCGCCTTCGTCCATCACGAGAGCGGTCGGGGTACGTGGCTGCGGCCGGGGAGGCAAGGAGGCGGAGGTGCTGGGAGTGAATGTCGCTGGCTGTTTCGCATGCAACAAAAAAACATAAATTCGCTTCTGTGGAAGTTATATTACGACCATCACCATCATTCCGCAAAAGCAATGGCCGCCAGAATTACGGAATCCGATGCATCACCTTTTGAAAATTACGAAAATGCATTGGGTACCAGGTTATTGGTTCAACATGTGGGTACAGGAATGAAACAGCGTCGGAAGAGCACAAGAGTTTAAAACGCACGACTCAGATGGGTACAATTCTCCATGCTTAGAGTTCGTCGCCGTCCCAGGCGTCCTTCTCCATGACGTAGTCGCCGGCGATGTCGCAGCCCGTGTGCACAACGGTGCCGGCCTCCAGGTAGTGCACGCCGCCGGGCGAGATGCCGTTGATGAGCACGTCGCCCACCTTGGTGGCGCGCACGGTCGCGTGCTTGGCGCACGTGCAGCCGTCCAGATCGCCGTCGTCCTCCTCGTCCTCGTCCAGCACTTCATCGTTGAACAGCGCCATCTGCAAGCGCATCTGACCCACGATCGTGTCGTCCGCCTCGAGCGGAAAGCTCTTGTCCTCGAACATGCGGCCGATCATGAGCTCGACCTTGACGCACATCTCGCCAATCAGTGTGCTATGGCAACAGACGAATGAGCTGTGAGCTATAGCAGCAGCCAGTAGGACAGAGCCATCGCCACGTACTCCTTCAGGTGGTTGTCGTTCATGACGCGGACTGTGAGGAAGTCGTGCTCAATGCAGCGCACGCCAACAGTCAGCGCCTCCATCCATCGAGGGTTCTTGCCTGCGATCAATATCCACAGAGACTGAGAACGAAAGTCCCGCAGAGCATTCAATAGCGCAATCCGCAAGAGCCTACCGCCATTGTCGTGGGTTTTGCTGCGATAGATCAGGTCGCTGGACGACGGCGTGCGCGACCGGCTGAGGAAGACCTCGCAGAACGGGTCCTGCGTGCCGAAGGACTGGATGTCGCGCAGCTTGTCGCCCGAGATGATGCCGATGTAGAGCTTGGACTTGCCCGCGATGAAGTGGTGCGGGTACTCGCCGAACTGCACGCGAGCCTGCGACGCCGGATTCTCTGCACTCACAGCCACACGTTAGTGCAGCTGAACTGACTTCAATGCGCTGAACTCAACCTACCGTGCCCCATGGACAGATAGAGTTGCACGCGCAGGAAGCCCTTGGGTGTGAGCGCGAACTCCTTCTCCATCGTGCGACCACGCGACAGATCGCGCAGCGCCAGCGCCACCTCACCAATCATCTGGCTGCACCATCACCACTGTTAGCCTCCCCATTAGACTGAATAGCAAGACACAATGCTGTCCGCACCTGCCGATGAAGTTCTCGTTCATGATTTTGAACTTGATCACGTCTGTCGAGATGTCCGAGATGAGGATCGTGCCCTTCTCGTTCCAGAGCGGGTTCTTGCCTGCATATATCAAGCAAAAGAGCGGTCATTCGTCTGCGCCTCCATCGCATACAGAGCCACAGCAGTCCCCACCGGCGTTCTCGTGCGTGGAGCTCTTGAAGGCCGGCTCACTGGTCTCGCGGCCGCCCGTGACCAGGTGGATGGCGCAGAATGGGTCCTGCACGCCGATCTTCTGCACCGTCTTGAGTTCGCGGGCCGAGAGCACGGTGAAGTAGAGCACGGCGTCATTGCGCAGCGCCCCGCCCACCAAGGAGGAGGTCGGGTAGAGCGACGTGGACGACCGCATTCGATTCTTCCGGAGCGCAAATAAGTGAGGCAAGGTGGGGAGGTGGCAGAGTCGCGTGTGAGAACTTATAGACCTGCAGGAATGGATAATGTGGCCAGAGTTGATTCGCCACTCATTTGTAACGGCGGAGGACCTGTGAAAAAGCATGATCAAGCCCACTGTACCCAACGTGATGGTGGCATCAAAGAATCAAGCCCATAGGGAGTGGCGTCAACACATCCGCCTCATCTGGTCTGTGCCGCATTGGGCTTTGAAAGAGGATTTATAAGTGGATTCACATTTACTTTGTTACACACAGGGGCGCCATAACCAAATCATTCTGTTAACCCACACAAGCCATCTTCCTTTGCTATGGCAGCAGCGCCTGCTTCTCGTCCGGCACCTGCTCGACGTTGTTGGTGACGTACAGCACGTAGTGCTGCAGGATGAACACGACGTCCACCACGATGCTCACGAAGCCGAGGCAGAACTTGACTGGGTCGCCCGTGATGGCGGTCCAGTCGTGCGTGGCGGCGCTATCCAGCACCTGCTGCGCGATGGAGAGCAGTCCGCCCGCGATGTCCAGCAGCACGTTCCAGATGGTCCAGCCCACGGTGGACTTGCGCTGGTAGTTGAGCCAGATCTGCGGCAGACACTTGACCAGCGTCGTCATGAGCTTCACGTAGCTCAGCAGGTACAGGAAGTTGAGCGTGTTGAACAGCGAGCTCTCGTCGTTGCCTGTTGCCAGCACGATGAGCCCGAAGAGCGTGGCCACCACGACCGTGCCACCGCTCCAGAGGATCGTGGGCTTGCTCACGGTCTGTCCACCGCGGATGTAGATGGCGCACTGGAAGAGTGACACGGCTACCAGCACGACAGCGTGGATCGCGAAGAACACGTCGTTGACCTCGACGGCGTTGCGGTTGCCATGGTTGCGGCGCATGTACTGCTGCTGGACGCTCTCGCTGTAGTAGAAGGCGCAGTTGAAGATCGTGTAGCACGTGAAGCCGAGGAGGTTGAGCGCCGTGTAGTCCAGCGACAGCCCCACGACGCTCTTGCGCGTGTAGTTGAGCACCACCTGCGGGTAGAAGCTCACGCTCCAGCAGCAGAAGTAGATCCAGCCGATGATGCTGGACACGCGGTTCCACGGCTTGGGGATGTGCGCATTGGCATCCAGACTCAGGCCGAGCCCAAGGCCTAGTGCCAGGATGAAGGCCGACGTCAGCAGCACGCGCGTCTGCACGGAGAGCGCCAGGAAGCTGCCGTTGGGTCGCGCCATGACGAGAGAGAGACTGGGGGGCCACGAGATCCATCGGAGCGCCCGTTATCAGATGCAGATAAGTGATTGGATGATATTGAGGAGCTGAATTATCCAATCAGGTGGCTTTATTCGGCTACGTTTCATGACGAGTTGCAATCCCGTGCAAATGCACGGACAACACAATTTAACAGCGGTTAGGGCCACAAGTATACGTATAATCTGTTTGTAACTTGTTGATGCACTGTTACAAATTTTACGGGTTACGCTGTACATCATAATGTCACTTAAGTACGCTGCATGAGGTTACGGTGGCTCATCTGCCTTTGTGCAACCTTCGGATGCGCAATGTTGCGCTAAACCTCAGGAGCTGCCTACAGTAGAGAATGGATGTGTCCAGTCCTTCCTGTGACGCTGTGTGTATGTGCTAGTGATCTCCCATGATCTCTTTGATCACGCTCTATTCAGAGCTATTGTGACTCATGGATGCGCTATTGATAGCTATTCTCAGATCCCCCAGCGACTCTTGTCTGGCCATTTGCTTCAAATAGCCCAAAGGATCCATGAAGTCTTCAATCCAGCGCAGCCACTGCCCATTCGAAGCCGCTTGGCCTGTGCGTGTCTCGGCCCTGTCAGCCGCTTCAAGGCTGGAAATAAACCTCTTGAGCTGCTTCTGGGAGGAGATTCGAATCACACACACTTTATCAGCCGACCTAATCGTGATGAGGCTCTTCAGACGCTCGTTCGCGAATCCAAAGACGCGCAAGCGCTCCAGTCGATCTGCTGCACTGCGTGTGGATGGCTCGGGTCTTCTCAAGCGGCCTGCAAAACCTCCGCGTGCAGCCGTGGACACACTCGTGAAGCAGTTCCAGACGCTGACCCTGGACCAGAAGCATCGTGCTGTGCGGTGCGTGCTGCAGCGCAACCGTCGGCTGAGCGAGGACATCGACCACTTCTTCCGTCAGGCCGACAAGGATCACGATGGGTTGATCAACCACCAGGAGTTCCGGTCGTTCCTGTCGTCGCGCTTCAGTGTGCGGCCCGTGGCGGCCTCGGCCAACGCGGTCAACCAGTCGACAGAGAGGCCGACCAACGCACAGCTCAGGCTGGTGATGGTGGCGTCCGCCATCCCATTCGTAGGGTTCGGCTTCGTGGACAACATCATCATGCTGGCGGCCGGAGACATGATCGAGGACCACTTCCACGCGACCTACCACCTGTCCATGCTGTGCGCCGCAGCGCTGGGCAACACGGTCTCGGACGTCGTGGGGCTGAGTCTGGGCGGCATCATCGAGACCTGCGCGCGCCGCGTGGGCATCCCGGACCCCAACCTGTCCAAGGCGCAGGCCAACATGGCCGTCACGCACTGGTGCAACTTCTTCGCCTCGGCCGGCGGTATCACGCTCGGCTGTCTGCTCGGCATGTTCCCTCTGCTATTTATGAACCACAACGACGCAACGGCGGATGGCGACACAAAGGCGGATGGCGCTACTCAAGCGGATACCGAAGCGCGTGCCAAGACTGCGAGTCAACTGAACCTGCTAAGCGTCGCGTAATAGGATATGCATCAGATAAATCACATATAGACGCACTCACCTCACACATCGCGTGTCTTTGCCGGTTTGGTTTAACGCACTCAGTCGCCCCATGCGTTTTTTTGTATCTTGGTCTCAGTATGGTCGTCGCCTGCCGCTTTGTCTTGACTTGAGTATGCCGACCCTGCCGACCATGTGCCTTTCGCATAGAAATGCGGCCACCTGCCCCTGCTTTTCGAATATTCGCTTCCCTCATGATGCTGGATTTAACATCCGCTTCCCGCTGCGCATGACCATCGAGCGTATCTATGCCGAATTTGGAAGGCGGTCGCTTCATTCTTCAGAATTCCCATCATCCACCTAAAAGATCGTCGTCGTCTTCACTTCAAAGGTGTAACCGCCATTCGCTTCACCACCTCACATATCCAAGGGGAGCCAGATCCGCATAGCGCAAGCATAACCCCCACCTGGTAAGAGCGTACCCCTGCTTCCAGCCAGTGCTTCCCTCGGATTCTGAGGGAGAGAGAGGGGAGAAGGCCGAGGCCACGTCGCAACCACGATGCGCATCATCGGTCTGGTATGCGCACGGCTGTCTGCCAATCAAATCATTGAACTGAATTTAATAGTTATATACGTTTGTAGAGTATATTTATACTTGATTAATATACTTTCCATCACTTATTTGTATAGGGTATATATTTTTATGAGTTTTAGCTGACGTCAGCGCTTGGCCGTTGAGCTTTCCCCCTCCGGCGCTCGCGCGCTCACCTAGGGCTCATTCCGGAATTCGCCCTCCAGCCTCCCAGCTCAAGCTCCTTCCTCCCCCTTTTCAAGTCAAAATGGTCGCCGGACGTGTTGCTCAGAGTGCCACCAAGCGTTGGTTGGGAGATGCCGGCACCTACCCGGTGCTGGTCACGTGCGCCGTGGCCACGGCCCTCTGCACATACCAGTGCACCCGTTACCTCACCGGCCACCCGGACGTGAACTGGAACAAGGCGAACCGTCAGGATGTGTTCCGCTACCAGAGCGAGACCGGTGCCGACTGGCAGTCGCACCGTCGCAAGATCGCCACCATGCACCGCAACGTGGTCAACGACGCCAAGAACCTGTAAGCGCGTTCACTCCAAGCGGCCTTGCGCTCTTTGCTCCTGTGGGAACAATGTATATACTAGAAACGACTCGATTGTTTAGCATGGCGAGTGGGTCAAGACTCTTGAGGACGATGTGATAAGTGTCAATAGAGAATAAACACCCTCCGCTCTGCGGTGCATGTGCAAAACAAAGGTCATACTTATGACTATCCCATATGTCCACTTTACTCATTTTTATTTATAGTACCATGCGCAGGCTGCCATCGTCTGCACCAAGCAGCAGCAGTTGGCGCATTGGCAGCACTGCGACTGCCGGTGCCATGATGCGGCTCTTGGTCAATTTGTTCCCGTTGTTGCTTTCGACCAGCGGCCATACGTCCACTCGGGCTGCAGGCACATCCCACGTCCGTGCGGCCGCGTCCGGCTCGTCAGGTAGCCGCAATGTGAGGACCTTTGCTCCGTTGGCAACGTACATGACCGTGCGATCGGCGTAGATCTGCACGGTCACTTGCGGCTCGCGTAGTCCTTCAGGCAGTCCGGAGACCACCAGAACGAGTCGCGGGGTCTGCGTCACATTGGGCTGCAACTGCCACACGCGGGCCTCCTTGTCGGCTCCCACGACCAAGATCTGGGACGCTGAGAACTGCACGAGCTTGACGATCTTGCTCTCGAGCGCTTGCCATCGGCTCACATGGCGGCCTGTTCGTGGGTCCAGCAGCGCAACAAGCCCATGTGCGGTTCCTACCGCAAGTAGTGCGGCCGCACGTCCGCCACTCTGGTCGTCAGCCAAGGGCACAACCATGGTCAGGGACGCAAGGGACGCATTCTCACGTGAATCCACTCGCCAGTCAGCCACAATGCGTGGGCCGCAGCGCAAATCGACACTCACAACCTTGCGGCTCGTGGCCACGACCACATCTGCATACGCTAGCATGGCCGATGCAGCCACACGCACACTATCAGCCGCAGACTCTCCTCCGATTCCATTGCAACCAGATCCACCACCAAGCCCCATGGTGTGCGGCCGCACGTGGTGGCAGAAGGCCGGAGCCAGCCGCATGAGTCCCAGTGCTTGGATGCTCTCGTCCGTAAATGGCAGCTTCACTTTGGTCTGGCTGGTGCGCACGTCCCAGATGTGAACGCACGCGGGCTCGGCAGCCACGGCGTGCGTGTCGTCTTGGGCGCTGCGGACCCAGAGCGCGGGGCCGTCCATCTGCACGGCCGCCTGCGTCTGTGTGGGGTTCGACAGCCGCCACACGCGACACATGCCATGCTTGCTGCCCGAGAACACCAGCTCCTCGTCGTCGTCCACACTCAGCGTGCGGATGCCGCTGGAGTGGGCCTTGAACGAGTGGTGGATCTCGCCCTGGAACAGCCAGCTGCTGCCCATGGGGCGTCTTGCGGCCGCGCCCACGGACGTCGATGACAACAGCACTGGCGGCCGGTTGCTCGTGTGGCCTCCATTGGGGTCGCCACTTGGATCCGAGGTCGTTCGGGGTGTGAACGGCTGGCGGACGAGACCGCGAAGCCACACGAGGTCTCCGGGTGAGCGTTGGAGCGTGGCCGACCACGAGGCCTTGCGCTTGCGTCGCTCCTCCTGCGTGAACAGGATCTCCTGGCCCAGCTCCGGCTGGTGCAGCAGCTCCATGGGCACGCCTCCGAAGCTCGTGGCCTTGACGGCATTCAGACACACGGTCCGGTACGCGAAGCGGATCAGCTCTGGGCTGGCCGTGGCCTCATATGGGGGCGAAGCCGCAGAGTCCGACTGCGGTCGACGCACCGGCATGGTCCTCGTCAACTGCTGCTGCTGCTCTGCGTCGCCGCTGGGGTCGTGGGGGTAGATCCGCTGCCTCATGCTGGGATTGCGGCTCATGGTGTTGTTGAAGCTGCGTCGGGACTCCAGATCGACTCGCTCGCCCCCGAGCGGCAGCAGCAGCAGCTGCAGCACCGAGCTGCTCTGCACGATGCTGAAGTGCTTGTCGAAGAGCTCTCGGCCCAGCAGACTGCGCAGCGGCACGCACAACTCGCTCACGATCTCGCTGGCGATGGCCCACTGGAAGTCCGAGATCTCCAGCTCGGCGTACACGACGCTGCAGCGCGTGAGGAACGCATTCACAGCCTGCACCACGGACGGCATGGCCAACGTGGCATCGGCTCCGAGCTTCTGACAGATCGAGACGATGGTGCGAGCTAGTCCCACGACCGTGAAGGCTCGCAGATCCTGGTTGCTCTCAGACTTGAGGTAGCTCAAAGAGTGCAGGATCTTCTTCCTGGCGCTGGAGGCCGAGCTGGAGGTCGCCTTGGCCGCCGCCAGGATCGCTGCGGCGGTGCGCGGGTGCAAAAGTGGAGGCTCGATGCTGCCCAGCATCTCCAGCAGTGGCTCGCGGCCTCGATGGTTCAGGATCTCGCGCTGGATGGACGAGTCGCTGAGACTGCGGACCACGTGGCGGAGCATGCGCAGGATCACGTAGATCTCTCGCCCCAGCTCATCCTGTTGCACACGCATAGGAATGTCAGAGCCAGCCAACAGCAGAGCGATTAAACAGGATAACGTACCGGGACGCCGTCAATCTGGACGGCACCGATGCTCTCAGCCAGCTCCACGAGCTTTGGCAAGACGTCGAAGAGATGCGGCAGCAGCACTTGACAGATCGGGAGCTCGCTCACCTCGCGACACACGAGCAGCACGGCGTCTGCGAGGTAATGGGATTCGTACAGACTGGGCTTGCGCAGGAACGTCACGTGGATGCCGTCGTGGTTACGGCCATTAAGTCGCTCCGCCACCGAGTCCTTCTTCCGGAGCACCACCGACATGGGCTCCGTGAGCTTGGTCCATCGAGGCCGGATCCGGCCCAAGTGCTGCAGGAGCGACGGCAGAATGTACTTAGCTGCCAGCGACGGGCCCAGCATCTGTGGCGAGGCTAGTTCCCCCACGCCGATGGCAGCCACGGCGCAGGCTTCAGGTGCGAATTGAGGCGGTCCAGTCGACTTGGCTTGCACTGAGGAGACTTGGCCACCACGTGATGAGGAACCATTGTTCAGCCCATGGCGATTACTGCTGGTGCTTGAAGGGGAACTGGCTCCGACCACTAGCCAATCGATCAGCACGGGCATGAAGCTTTCAAGGAATGCCGCACTGCCGAAGCTCTCGAGTACGACAGAGAGGACTTCGGGGGACGACAGACAGAGCTTTATGAGAAACGACAGCTCGGAGCTCTCGTAGAGCTTCAAGACGTCCTGCAGCATGTCCATCCGCAAGACTGTCCGCGATATTTGCTTGCCCAATGGTCGCAGTAGAATCACGACAGCGAGCGTCACGCACTCGTCTGCGGCCGCGTGAGTCTCCGACTGGAAGAACTGCTTGATCACTGGCAGGACGATGCGGAATTGTTGCACCGGGAGCTCCATCAGTGCCGGGAGCAAGCTCAGTGTGGTTGCAAACCGATCGCTCCACTTCTTGGACTTGTGCAGGCGCGACAGAAAGCGATAGAGCAGCTGGAATTCCGTGGGGAAGAGAGGCGATTGCGCCGGACAGAAGTCGTCATCTGCGAGAACACGCTTGAAGCTCATCGGTCGACGTTGGTCATGGTTCTGCAGCACCTGCAGCTGAGAGAACACGTCTTCGCCATCAAGCACACCGGTCATGAGCAGCCGCTCACGTGGATCTGGGTGGATCAAAGCAAGCACCGCGTTCTACAGACATTCAATCGATTTAGAAACTCTTCTAGGTCAAACAAGTACACAGATTTCGTACCTTCAGGTTCATCGGCAGAGTCTTCAGCCTCTCGGCCACGCGATGGTTCCAGTGAACAGTTGGAGCCTCATTCGACTGCGCCAGACTCGACAAGAGCGACGTCCACTCGTCCGAGTCGCTGGATCCAGCACCGGAACCACCCAACTCCATGGCGTCTGCGTACGAATCAAGGTACTCCACGATGGATCGCTGAGAAAAGAGCGGCGTCAGAGTATACAGCTCAGCGATGACGCAGCCCAACGCAAACCAGTCAGCGGCTTGTGCTAGCTCCAGCTCGGACATGTTGGTCGTCTCTGGCAACATCTGCACAGGAAAGGAAGTAAATCATTAGGACAGCAACATACCAGCTACTGAGCACCACAATATCTGACCGTTGCGAGTTTCTCAGGCGGAAGCGCATAGGCAGAGTCGACCACAGCGTCCGCAACGCCTCGCAATCGTGCGCGCATTTCAAGATCCAAGCTGGTGTCTTTTGACGTGGAAGTCTCCGCCATAGAGCGGAACCGAGAGGATCCAATTGCAGCTGCAGCAGCGATAGCTGGTGGCAGCGGCTGCTGGAACTCATTAGCCTCCGAGATCTGGATCGGTAGCCCCACGTGCAACAGCTGAAGACCGGTTTCGTCCAAGGCATCGTACTGCGTGTCTTGCCAGTCAAACTCCGAGAGTACCGTTCCGGAATCACCGCTCAGAGGATCTGCTTCGTCGTCGTCCGATTTGCTTAGCTGCTGCCAGAGATCTCGGAAGATGTGGGTGCTCGTGGTGTGAGGGCTTCCAGTCGGCGCCAGACGGCCAGCGCTGGTGTTGGCGTTGGAAACACCACTGTTGTGTGGCGTAGTCACACTCAGCACACGCAACAGCTCATCCGATCCACCGGAATTACCGTTAGTCTGCTGAAGCGCTACGCCAGCGCCATGCGTGGGTGTCGCAGCAGTAGACGGTGGCGATTCGATTTCGATGTTGCTGACGCCGCCACTGCCGCCTGAATTGCCATTTTTGGGACCTCCGCTTTGTGACAATTCGTTCTGGAAAAAGTGAGGGAGCACTGTTGCGAGCCGTGAGGACACCGTCGGAGATCGCATGTTACCTCCAGCCGCATCTCGAGCATGCGGAGGAGATCCAGGCAGCTCTAGACCCTGGAAGCGTGCACGAGATTTGCTCTTCTTGCGCTGGCGCAATCGAGCGATGACCTGAGCTTTGGACTCCGGCGTGGAAGCGGGTGAAGTCACTGTACCCTGTCCACTGACTCCGCCTGTCGTTCCAGCCATATTCTTACCGGAGCTGTCGAGTATTGTGCCGTTGTCGCTGGAGAATCCAACGTCTTGCGCCTCGTTGGCGATAGTCATAGCCTTGGACAACATGGTGCTCACTTGCTGCTTCATCTCGCTTGGGCGATAGACCTTGGTATACTTGCGCCGTACACGCTCGGTCTCCTGCTCAGGTCGAATCTCCTGCGCCATCTCCGGCAAGTCGCGTTCGTTCATTTCGCGAGAGCTGTGTCGAGACGGATGCGGGATGTCAAAGATCTGCACGAATCCGGGACTCTTGCCCCAGCGAGCAGCATCACCATGAACCTTGAGCGGTACGTTCTTCTCTCGAACAGCGCGATCGCCACTGAGCGAGACGCCAAAGTTCAGGTCGATCCACGAATGCAGATGACGCGACACTTCTTCACTCTCCAGCATCGCTCGGTGGCCGCGAATGAACGCGTGTGGGTCACCAGAGCACCAGTCGGGCAGCTGTAGGTCTTCCATCTCACTGTCGCCATGCAGTGACTCAAACACGCGAGCGTCCGTGTAGAACTCGGGGATGCACTCATCCGGCGTCCAGTCGAACATGCGCGCCATATTCCCTGGATACTCCTTTGGCTGGAAATTGGAGCGCACAACCTGCCGCAACAGCGCCATCGGCGTGCGTCGGGCCATGTAGATGTAGTACGTGATCTCTGACAGGCTTTCTGTGATGTGATGCGGCACGACGCTGCTCTCGTACGTGCGATCCAACTGCGCGTCGCCCTTGTTCAGCCGGAACTTGGTCTTGGTGAGGTCGCGCCAGCCGCTCTGGAAGCCGCGAAAGTCCGTGACCCACGGCAAGAATGGGTGGAACGCACCGTCGATCTGAGCTCAAAGCAATGAACATCATAGTTAGCCAGCAGGCAGACAGCCAGGGCAGTCAGTGCTATCGTACCATTCGACGTCCTGCCGCAGTGTTGAGCATCATGAGATACTCAAAGTTGCTTACGTCTCCATCGCACCATCGCTCCGTGATCGAGCGAGGGTCAAACTCATCCAGACAGCGTGGCACGTGGCGCTCTGAAGTCGCGTTCTCTAGGCCTTGGGAGCAAGGCCAGGGCCCCAGACGCACCCAGAGACTGTCAGTGAGGAAGATTGTGGACGGCTGCAGACCGTTCCAGGCCAGACCTCTGTCGTGGAGGAAGCGGAGCACCTGCCACACTTGAAACAGCACGAA
The DNA here is from genome assembly GCA_023337935.1 of Elongisporangium anandrum. Classification (NCBI taxonomy): domain Eukaryota; phylum Oomycota; class Peronosporomycetes; order Pythiales; family Pythiaceae; genus Elongisporangium; species Elongisporangium anandrum. The sequence goes on from JAADXR010000024.1 coordinate 77,734, forward strand.
GCGGCGCTTGAGATCTGCCAGACCACCCTCCGGACCCTGTATGAGAGCTCTTTGTCAGTCCGTATTTCATTTCAACATGCAGACAGCGTACTACACTCACATCCAAAGCGCCTTCGTCCTGCAGCACGTGGCGATTGTACCTGAGCACGTCCTGCATGGAGGACGCCTCGTACTCAAACACAGCCAAGGTGCCATTGTCAGCAGTCGTGAACACGCCTCGCAATGGCGTCAGGTGTGGAGACCGGGAACGTGCCTGACTCGACCACAGACCGCTCTGCACGCGTCTTTGATCCTGGTGCGAGTCGTATCGAGGGATTGCGTCGTACAGGCGTTCCAGCGCATCCATGGCGCTGTCCTACACGCGCATATATATCAGACGACTTGACGACAGTAATCAATGCAATATGCAACGATGTCAGCATACCGGCAGGTCGGCGGCCACATCTGCATGAGGCAGTGCAGGTCTTGGGCCATTGCTGCTGCGAAGCGCGTCTTCCAGCTGCGCGTCTAGACCCCGTAACAGCCCACGCGACAAGGATCGTTTGCTCGCAGAGAGCTTATGACTGGCGCTTTTGCTACTGGTACTGAGCGTTGCGGGCAGCTGACGCACCACCCACTCGGCCACATGTGGAGCAGAAACATTATCTGGCTGCTGCACCAGACAGCGCGTCTCGCGAGGGTCTCTGGACGCGTAGACGAAGGCCCATCCGAGCTCCCGCCCCAGCAGCTCCATCTGATGCTCATGCGCCATTTCGAGCACCCACCGACATCGACCCAATAGTAGCCTCTACCACTCCGAAAAATGTTGGATATGCAAGCACTGTGTGCGCTAAAACTTTACGGACTTCAATCCTGATTCTCTGCCATCAAGATCTGAAAGGGCTTGGGCTGAATAGGGGTTACGTTACGTAATACCAGCTGCTAGTAACCTGTGGGGTACGTTGGTCTAAAATTTGGCGGAAGGTTACGCTTTTGAGCATTTTTATTCTTTTCTGCGCAGCCGCGACAAGAAAAAGGAAGCGAGAGAGCATGGCGAGCCCGCTCGTAATTTACGATACAGTTACACTCGTAAATTTCCCAAGATCACATCTCAGCTTTCTATTATTTTTCTCAAAGGATCCGTCTCTCTTAGTCAACGTCCTGCAACCTGAAATCCAGCGTAACCCCAGAGCGGTCAGTAAAGAACTCACGTCGGTAGTTTACGTGTTAGCTTACGCCGCGCCTTTTCTTTTCGCAGAAACGCAGCATTCACTGTCACTCCATTCTCGCATGGGCACCATGGCGCTGCTCAAGGGCAAGTACATGCCGCTGAGCGAGGCCAACGTGGGGCCGGTGCTGGTCTCGGCCTACGACGGCCAGAGCATCTGCGTGGCCTCGGACTCCGGCTGCGGCCGCAGCGTGCGCTACGCCATGGGCAACTACCTGGGCGGCGGCATCGCCGGCGACGTCTACGAGGCCTTCGACACGCGCGCGCGGCGGCAGGTGGCCATCAAGATCCTCAACCCCGTGGGCTACAAGCTCTGCTCGCCGGCCACGCTGCGTCGTGCTGAGGTCGTCAAGAAGGGCGTGCCCGTGCTGGCCAACGTGCGCGGCATGACGCTCGAGAACGTCTTCTGGGTCGCGCTGCCCAACCGCCGCGATCTGCTGGCCTGCTACGTGGACGCGCGCTCGGGCCTCATGCGCGAGCTCACGCTCGAGATGTGCGTCTCTCTGTGGCTGCTGGACGCGGACGAAGACGCGGACGACCTGCGACGCGCCAGCCCCGAAGAGCCCGTGTCCGAGAGCTCGTCCTTGTCGTCCACCTCGTCGTCATCTTCGTCCGGCTCGAGCTCCACGTCGTCGTCGCCGCATCCGCATCACCGCCACGAGGAACGCAAGGAGAGCGACGAGGACGACGACGACGCGCTCATGCTCTCGGCCTCGGCGCAGCTCTTCCCGCGGCCGGACGAAACGGTCCAGTTGGGCGACGTGGCGTACACGATCCCGGCCATGCCGGCCAAGTACAAGTCGTTCCTGCAGAGCCGCCGCACGATCTACCGCGAGATCGCGCACATGCACAAGCTCACGGGCAACTCGGTCTCGGGCCACATGCGCGACGGCGGCCACGCCAACGTGCTCAAGCTCTTCGACGTACTGGAGCTGATCCAGCCGTCCAAGAGCACGATCTTCCTCGTGCTGGAGCTCGCGGCCGGTGGCGAGCTCTTCGACCGCATCCGCTCGGACAACGGCGTGGAGGAGGACACGGCGCGCGCCTACTTCGCGCAGCTTCTGGCCGGCGTGCGCTACTGCCACCAGCTCGGCATCGTGCACCGCGACCTCAAGCCTGAGAACCTGCTGCTCAGCGACTCCGACGTGCTCAAGATCGCGGACTTCGGGCTCTCGGCGCATTTTATCGCGGCCGTGAGCGGCAACACTCAGAGCGACGGCGCCAGCGCACTGGAGCTTCTGCCTGAGGGCGAAGACTCGACCGCCAGCGTGCTCACGCCGCTGCACTTCCGCCGCCTCAACTCCATGGTCGGATCGCCGCACTACGTGGCACCGGAGGTGCTGCAGAACGCCCGCTACGGCTACGACGGCCGCAAGGCTGACATGTGGTCCGTGGGCGTGATCCTCTACGGCCTGCTGGCCGGCAGCCTGCCCTTCGGCAAGGACCTCTCGACCTGTCCCCGGTATCTCAAGTTCTGCGAGTGGATACGCTCGCTGCCCTACGACGCGCACACGGGCAAGCTCATGTTCGACCAGGAGCTCTTCGCTCCTCCAAGTCCGCGCTCCACACCCAACGCTTCGGTCGGCGGAGCGTCCCCAATCAACGAGTCCTGCACACGACTGCCTCAAGTGCATCCGTGCAACAACCAGCAGCAGCTCACACCCTCCAACGCGCTGATACGACCGCTCCCGACGGAGCAGTGCTCCGGCAATGGAGCGCTCTGGAGAAGCGCCAGTGCCTCGCAGCTGCTGGGCGCTGGCCCTCGACGAGGCAGCCGTGTGGTGTCGTTCCCGTCATGGCTGTTCCCAGCCAAGCTGTCCGCTCCGGCAGTGTTTCTGCTGTCGTCGCTGCTGCATCCAGACCCCAGCCGCCGCTTCTCGTGCGAAGACGCGTGCCGAGCGCGCTGGCTGGCGGAGTGACGGGAGAGCGAGACCAGTGTTGTGATATTAGAGAGACTCGGAGACCCCGAGACGACCCCCAGAGACCACGAGCTCCCCCGTATTGTATATTCTAGTAGCAGTAGTGCGTAGTACCAGTAACATCCCAAACGAATCAACCATTTCCCACAGATCTTGAGTTCAGCGGAATCAGGTTCAGTGCGACATGGCGTAGACCACCTCACCAAACTGTGGATATCTGAGACACTGGCAATAGCGCATCCTGCGCCATTTCGTGAGCTCATCATCATGCGCAGCAGGTGGGCTCTCGTTCTCTCTGATTGCGCCATCCAAAGGTCGTTCCAAGCGCATTAACCTCCGAAATACGCTGCGTAGTGCACTGGCTGGAGTGTTTGCAGCTGCTGCGGGTCTTTGCGGCAAGGTACGGAGCTCATGGAGAAGTGCATTGGGTGGCTTTGGTGGACTAAGCCTCTGTCTTGCTGCAGTTCGGGGCCGATGGAGACACTCCCGCACTGCAGTATCTACTCACGTCTTGCCATTCGCACGACCAAAGCTCTCTGTGGATCTCCTGCGACATGGTACCTGAGCTCCCTGGACTCCACAGTCTAAATATTCCAACTCACTCTCAATAATATTCAGCTGCAAGCCGCGATCCGCGTCGTGAGTCTCGTGCTCATGCTCAGCTGCAACGGCCTCATGCTCAACGCCTTCGTCAAAGGCCTTCATGAGACAGATTCTCTCACAGCCACTGTCACAAGCGCCGCTGTCAACTTCATGCTCTCGGTGCGTTATCAATTTCTCGCCAAACATGACGTCCTAAATGAGACGGCTCAAGGCTTCTCGTGTCTATCCCACAGGCAGCAGGCGGCTACGTGTTCTTCCAGGAGCAACTGCCCATGCGATGGTTCCTAGGAGCTACGATCATTCTCGCGGGCGTGGCATGTCTACTACATGGAGACGCCGCAGAAGATCCAGCTGAGAAACGCAAGCAGAACTAGAAATCAAACGTTGCATCCTGCATGTGGACATGCGAATAAACAGTATTAGCCAAATTGCATCAATGGAATCTACCTATTCTCCTAAAATTTATGACGAGTTGGAATCGGTGCCACACACGTTGATGGCGCTGGGCCAATGCTCCAGCTCAACCAGCTCGAGCCATGAGTGTGACGAGCCTGCCTCGTCGAACCACGCGCTGAACTCCTTGAGGGACACAAGTTTGTCCATGTCCAATGGATCACTCGGCTTTTCATCTTGTGTTCGATCAGAGGAGCCGGATCGAGGAGAAGAATAACATGCTTCAAAAGCTTGCAATACGTCGTTTGCACCTAATTCAGCGGAATAGCGAGCGACTTCGGCACTCAAAGAGCTACTCATGCCATAGAATGACATCAAGTAGTGAGTCAAACAAGCCTTGAGTGTCCCCATTTGCGTCATATCTGAATCCTTCTCCATACACTGATTCAACAAGTATGAACTGCACCGAAGTTTGTCATTCAAAGAGCCCTCGCAGATGACGAGCATGCCACACACAGCAGCTCCAAAATCAACTAGATCGTTTCCGTCGTCTTCATCATCATCGTTTTCATCTGCACCACCATTTTCATGAGCATAAACGTCGTCTGGCTCGCGCTTGAACACTTCCAGCAGAGAATGCAATAGATCAACAGAATCCTCTCCAAGGAATCCTTGCTGGCTGCCGGGTTCATTTTGATGGGTTGAACACATATGCTGAAAAGCATGAATAAATTGCTTCCGTGACGTTAACGCAGTTGCAGCAACTTGGCGCTGAATGTGCAAAATATCTTGTAGTGCTGTGGTTAAATACCATGATGTGACAGTGTGCACCTGGGTCTGACTCAGGAAATAACGCAGCCTTGTGACATCTTCATGGAAGAACTGCAGTTCAGCTGCTTGATATGCAACGGAAAATACCATGATTGGTCCATCTGAACAAAGACTAATTGCACCGATAGAATCACGTCGCTCGGTCGCTTTCTTGAACTTTTCGTCTGCGACTGTCTTTTCATTCGGATACGGTGTCGAAACGATATCACTTTGTCGCACTGTCTTCCTTTTGGTCACTGGTTTTGTACTCTGGAAATGCTCGATAGGCTGAACAGATTGTAATGGCTGAGCATTCATCGACACGTGCTGGTTACCAGGACGCTGCGAGCCCATGCCAACCACGCGTCTACTCTTCGGACGTCCAGCTGTGGCAGTTGCAACTTGTTCCTGAACATCGTGTTGTTCTTGCCATTTTTGAACATCTAATAGCTCTACCCACGATATCAATTCATAACCGCTCGTGTTATACCATTCACCAAATTGCTCGAAAGTGACGCGCGCCCTGGATCGAACATTTCCGTAGCTTGCGAATCCACCAGTTGTTGCGACAGCGGTGGTACCAGTATTCGAAACGTCTGTCATTAAATCACCCATGGCTTCTTCGATGAAATCATCAGCTTCGACGTATATCTTCTCCAATCCAAGTCGGTAAGTGCCATCACTCAATGCCATTAAAGACAAAAGGAATGAGCGGAGATAAATGAATAATACCGAATGAGGAAGTGCATTTGTTTCCGTTTGCAACATTGATCGTCTCAGGCCAGTTGCCATCGACATGGGAGCGCGAAAGCTATTTAAGCCAAATGCAGCTCCTCCGGTCGAAATACTGTTGTATCCTCCACCCATTTGTGCCATTGTAGAAGCAAAATTGTTGAGAGTTCGATTTCGTTGTTGTCGCATTTTTGTAATGAAATCAAATGCCATCATAAGCTTTTGACTTTTTGATCCTTTACCCAAGATGCTCATGCCACAAACCAGTTCCAACGCGTTCACACGACCGCATCGTTTCCGATCAAAAACGTTGAAAATACGCGACAGCAACTTCGACGATGTTTGCTGGGCCTTTTCCGACATGCCTTCCTTGGACACTAGACTGCGGATGCATTCATAAAAGTTGCTGCGAGTAATCTCCATGTACGCTCCTTCATCTTCTTCAACTGTGGGCCCACCATATGAATAAATTTGTCCACTTGCTATCGATTTGTTGGCAGCAACTGTTAGCTTACGTGCTTCTTCAGCCGATGGTGTTGCATAGGCCAAGAGAGCGTCGTATATTTTACTCACACTTAATTCGCCCAGTTTTGTGGATCGAATCATGAAAAGATATGTCGAGATGTCACTCTCAGTAAAATGCAAAATGTTGCCTTCGTCTTGCATATCAAACGCATAAATCAACGGCTTCTCTCGCTTGCTCGCAGCAAATGCTTCTTTTGCGGGCCATTTTGACAAATCCAGTAGTTCCAACCAGGGACAATCCATGTATCCACCTGCCGCGTACCACGCCGCAAATTCAGCAAGACTAATAGAATCAGTATACCGACACTTGGCTTCACAAAACAACTTGGAAATGACTGCGCTTGCTGCACGTTCCGCAGCTGAATTCGTGCTTAGAGCGCTCGTGGTGGTGGTATCATTCGTATGCGCTTTGTTCGTGTTGAAGCTGGAGAAGGCAAAGAGGACCACCAAAATGGATTTGAGCAGTTCAAACAAGTGACGACGTGATACATACCCGTTTTCTTGCGCACCAATTAACTTGAATAACACACCAAGCTTCGCACTTTTCGAAGTCCCACAGAATATGCTCATACCAGCGAGAAGCTGTAGCTTATCCACTGAGCTTGATTTCTGTACTTTTGAGCGCGTATGCCCATTTGGTTGATCTTGTTCATCGCTATCACTGTCATCTTGAATAACAGACTCGCTTTCAAAAAGCGTGAATATACGCAAAAGGTGAAAGGACAGAAATTCTTGGTCTTCGTTTGACAGTTCATCTCGAGGCACCATTTGCCTCATGGCACGCAAATAGCCTCGCTTGGTCAACGCTCGACCTTGGGCATGATGGTTCAAAAGTTTCGATAAATCTCCACATGTCATACTGCTAAAGTTCAGTCGCTCGGATATGGTGTATACAATTGCGACATCCTTTAGTCGAATACGTAAAACCGTGTTGTCATAGCTCGTCAATTTGAACTGAAGCGCAACTGAAGACAAGTCTTTTGCAGATGTTGAGGAGTTCGGTGGTGAGGTGATCAAGTGGGCAATACCACTTACAGTATCCATTCCAGCGACCATGGCATTTCGATCAATAGTTGTTGGATTATCAGTTTTCATCATCGGCATATTCGACTCAGGATAGAAATTTTCGAGAGATGAACTTCGCTCTTTTTTCTGGTACTCTTCGTCGTTCTCATCATTTGAGGCCTCGGTATCGTCTGAAAAGAAATCTGACTCAGCTGGACCTGCTGATTGGCGTTGGGCAACGAGTTCCAGCGCATGCTGTTGCCGACTGACATATTTGAGAATGGCTTCAGTCACACTGCTGTTCACTTCTGGCCACTTTTTCGTATCAAGTAGCTCGATCCATGCAATCAAAGAATATCCATTGGTCGAATACCAGCGCGCAAATTCCTCAAAAGATACCACACCACCTCTGACAAATGCACGACCAGCACCAGCACCAGCAGCATTTGATGCTGCCCCTGCAAGGGCAATATTTTTTGCATCTGGAAGCGATCCCCGATGTTCATATCTGTTTCGGTCACGTCGCCCTGGATTTTGCTTCAAGACTGGCGCATCATCTGATTCGTCCAAGCTGTGCCGATGACTACCTTGATGATATGTTGGTGGGATGTTTCGGGTGCTGTAAGTTTTGTTGGTATCCTTGAATATACAATCTGCGATTTCAATTGCAGAGGTATCAGCAACGCTTGCAATTGCTTCAGCAGATAATTCTGCCCCATTGCCAAGCGCAAGTAGCATGGTCAAAAATGCGCGCAAAAACTTCCACATTTCTCGCCGAGTCAGACAACCATCTTGGTCCGCATCGAATAAACGATACGCGAAGGCCAGCTTTTCGCTCTTGGAGCCCGCACAAAATATCGTGAATGCTGAAGCAAATTCGATCAAATCAATCTTTCCTGTTCCACCACGGTTGAATGCGAAAAAGAGCCGCGATAAAATATCAGCAACCATTTTGGAATCTTTGCCGCGACCGACACTGGGCGGCGGAATACGAGTGTTCGTGTGCACACCAAATGCACCAGCTATACTAGCAGCAGCGTCAGCAGGCAAAAGTTTCCGAACGCATGCCTCAAATACACTCTTTTCGATGCACGCTGTGTTCGGGTTTTCCATGTACGGCTCAAAAACCTCGAACACGCGGTAAAGAGGTACTGTATGAAACTTGATCACCCGTTGTAATTCAAAGTACTGAATGAGATCACCATTATCGAAACTCAAAGTCGTCAACGGGAGCTCTGTAATCGCATCGTCGTCGGCATCAAATGGCAAGTCAAACTCCAGAACAATCTCGTTTTTAAGGCAGATCGCAGGCAAAGTGCTAGGAATACTGCTGTTTCTTGATCTTTGGCTTGAACGTTGATCCGTGACAGTTGACGTGAATGAAGATTCCGAGTATGCTGGAGGTGGTGGTGGATAAGGTTTCCCAACTGTACTCACATCATCTTCTTCATCTTCTTCTGCAATCACATCCGCAAACGTAAGATACGCTTGGTTTTTCAAATCATTTATATCTCCAGAGTTTTCTCCATCAACGTCGACTTGGATGTTATTGGCTGTGTAATAATTCGTACTAGCCATGACAGGATCCACAGGCTTAACATCGAGATGCTCCACCTTAAACTTTGGCGACACAAAAATCCACTTGGCAATGTCCAGCAACTCAAACCAGCTCATAATCTTGTGGCCATACGTATTGTACCACAGACCGAAGTCTTCAAACGTGTACATACCCGAACGTAAGTCAGAATTTGCTAGCGCACGGCTTTCTTCCTGGAGGTCTTCATCATCTTCAGTAGCATCATCTTCATACATCTCTCCTTCTTCGTCTTCATAATCTTCGTATCCCTCATCTATTCCATCTGTGATCACGTCCATGATTTCTTGTTCACCTGTGTCCACGAGCTCGGCGAGAGATCCATAACGCTGAACTACACCGTCTGATGGGGGTGAAAAATGAAGCAGCAGAATCAAAATTGACCGCACGTAACGCCACAACTGCTGTCGATTCAAAAATCCCTTGCTATCTGCATCAAAGTAATGAAATGCCGCAGAAAGTTTGTCGCTTTTCGATCCCCACGTGAGCAAACTGAAACCAGCAGCAATTTCAAACGCATCCACTTTCAGGCATTTATCGGGCAAGTAGCACCGAAACAAATCGATCATTTGGTCCAAGAAAGAGCCTTCATGCATCAAATGCGACATATCAGTCATGCTAATAAGCTCTTCAATCGCTTCAAGAAATGTTTCTTCTTCTAAAAGTCCATCGCCAGTGTGCTGCACAAAAGTGTCGTACATGGTCTGCGGCAGCAGCTTGGTGAATGATGAGATAATCAATAGATCTAGCAGCTTGAGCGCCTGCAGTTCGCCGATACTTAACGACCCACCATCGACTGGAGAGAATCGAAAGCTCAGCGTGCGCTGTGGCTCACCAACTGGATCATTTTTGCGTGGACTGCTAGATGAAACTTTTGTAGGCGAAGATAATCGTTTTGTGGTCGGCCACTTCATTTGATCGACAAGCTTCAGCCACGGGATCACCTTTATGCCGTTCTCTTCAATCCAGGGCCACACTTGGCTTTCAAACGACACAGCTCCATTTTTAGGCAGCTCATAAAACGTGAACAATCGAGCAATGACTCCATTGCCACACGTCGTGACAATCGATCCTGTCGATTGCAACTGGTCTGGCGTTGCTGACTCCAAGTCAAAGATCGCTGAGATCGACAGTAACAATCCTGAAAGCGCATTGCAAAGCACTGACACTGTGATTGGGTCATCTTGCGGCACTCCACAGCCACTGAGACTCAAGCGGATCGCAGCCTGCACTTTGTCTTGTGAAGTACCGCTAATCAATGGAAGGCAACTGACGCCAAGCTAATAAAGGGCATTTCATTGTCAATGGTGCTTGATTGTACCACGCAATAGATAGGATCACGCACCTGGTGGATATCCACGCGATGGGCGACGTGGAATGATTTGTAGATGCGCTGGAGCGTTTCTTCCACCGACCGGAAGGCTTCCCGACTGCGCAATGGCGTGGGAAGGGAGCGCATGAGCTCGAGAAACTCATCCAGCGTCACTTCGGATCCGCCACTGTGATCTTCCACCGCTGCCATGAGCGATTCAATTGAGCATTTTGCCACTGTAGACGGACACATAGCACAAGGTCAGCATTGCCCACCGCCCTTAGCAAGCAGTTATACCAAAGGATGTTCCCACCATCAGAGGCTACGAGCGCGTTGCGGACAATGAGCGCGCGCTTGGACTGAATCGCCAGCGAGCATGCTGGCACCACAAAGGGCAGCGCCAGAAGCATATCGGCATCCGCGGCAGTGGGGGACGACGGCAGCGACGCCGCTTCCTCGCTGCTCACATTACTAACGAGCCGCACATTGCGCGGCTCCGGGTCTTCCGCCATGCTTGTCTGAAACTGATCGCCGTCCGTCCTTCACGCAGACGTTCTCCGCTTTTTTTGCAGTGGTGGGTTCGGCCGCAGTTGCGCCCCTTTTTCTCCTTCTCGAGTGGACCCAGCTGGCAAATGGATACCTTCCCGCTTGCACACGCGAAGCTGACGAGACGGACAGAGAGACAATGGCGGTGTCGCACACTAGAGCAAAGACCAAAGGGCGGGTGCAGGACGCAGGCCACGCGACCGACCGACCGCAGGGGAAGTCGCTTGTTCTTTCCCGAGGATCTTTTTCTGCCGTCATGAGGGAAACTTCGCACTTAGCGGAAGAGCCGCGGGAGAGAGTCCCATTCCCTGGCTTTTGTGGCCTCGTTTTCTGGAGATTATCTCAAACTAATGGATTTGCGCAATTTTTAATATTTTGTAGTCATTAAAAAGAGGGTTCTTAAGTTGCAGCAGCGAAACGACGCCGAATCTAATGATGTGGCGTACACCAATTTCATTGCTCCAAGGAAGCCATTCGCTGGATGGGTATGACCCCAAGGTGGCTACTCCTTCTGACTATCAGCTGTGGTCTGGGGGGCGGAGCGAATGGGCAGACGGGCGTGAGTACAGGCAATCTGTGTGCCATGTTGAACAACTGCAATGGCCATGGACGCTGCAACACAGCCACCAAGACCTGCACCTGCTTCGAAGGCTTCGGCGCCCCCACGGACATCACCAACTACGCAGCTCCGGACTGCTCCCTGCGTAAGCGCTCTCCTAGTGGCTTCCTTACTAGTGCAATGGCCGATATGTAACCACAATGCATGCAGGCGTGTGTCCTTCAGCTCCCTCGTGGGCGGATATCCCCACAGCCGCCAATACGGCCCATGCGAGCACGGAATGCGCAGATGCCGGTGTCTGCGACCGCTCGACTGGCTTCTGTCGCTGCTTCACTGGGTACGAAGGAGCAGCATGCCAGCGAAGTACGCTCTGCCGATTGATATTCGAATCTGCATCCTCTTACAACGATTGCACCTCACAGGATCGTGCCCCAACGATTGCTCTGGTCATGGGAACTGCGTCAGCATGAGCGAAATGGCTACACTCACTGACGCCATGCCGCTTTCGGCCGCTACTGTCTACGCGAACGCTGAAGTACGGCCCTCCACCGTTCAACCATTGTCGCCAGGAACCTGACGCTCGTGCCTCGCAGGTCACAACGACATGGGACCAGAACAGACTCTACGGGTGCGTCTGCGATTCCTCTTGGGCTGTCGGCCTCGCGTCCGGGGAACGCCAGACCGCCGAGTGGTTTGGACCTGATTGCTCTCTTCGTATGCCCAGTAATGCTGCTCGTATGAATGGCTGTGGCATCTCACCTCTAGACTGATGATTGTCCAGGCCACTGTCCTTCGGGCAACGACCCCATGACCTCAGTCGACGAGACCGATTGCAGCGGCGACACAGCTGCTGGCGGATTTGTCGTTGGCGCCACAGGGAACCTGTGCCACGTCGACTGCGCCAATCGAGGTGTTTGCGACTACACGAGCGGCGAGTGTACCTGCTTCCCAGGCTTTTACGGCTCCAACTGCGCCAGTTTGTCTCCCGTCGTCTCATAGCAGGACCAGAGTGAGACATAAAGACACCATGGAGACTGCGCAGGATTGTCGCTTCATTTCTCTCTGTTTTCCTGCTTGTATGGCCGCTCCATCGCGATGAATGGAGCGGTTCTTCTTCACTTCTACGCTTACGTTCGGTCCGAGAAGCGAGCCTTGGCGTACTTCTCGAAAGGGGTCTCCTGGCTCGACGACCTACATGACAAAGACAACACATGAGCTCCGGAGCTTTGAGACGCTGGCCAAGTAGACGCTAAACGCACCAGAAGGTGGAGGCGGCCATGGCGGCACCGGCCACGACGCCCGTGGCGACACCAACGCGCATGTTCTTGGTCGCGACAGCAGGCACGACACCAACGAGCAGACCACCGAATCCAGCGTTCACGCAGTCGTCCTTGAGACGAATGCAGGACTAAACAGCAACAACATCCACTCAGAAACGCACCCAAAGACCATCGTTAATGAGCATCCATGGACTCACAGCGACGTATTCGCCCGTGGCGAAGATGCCGCCCACAGCAGCGAAGACGAGCTATAATGACATGCATAGTCAGCACCGCTCCCCCTCATGCGCTAGGACAAGCGAGAGACACGCACCGAGCGGCCACCAATGACCTTCATCTGGTTAGAGAACTTGGGCAGCTTAGCGCCTAGAGAACATAAGAGAGTCAGTCCCTCGACCTGCGCATGAAGACTCAGGAGAGCAAACGCCTGCGTACCAAGCTTGGGGATGGACCACACGGACTCCACCGAGCCGACGGCAGCGCCGAAAAAGGCCCCCGTGGCCTACACGGACGCACACAGTGTCAGTCAAGGATTAGGATTGGCCATGGAGGCCCTAAGCTCCGTACGCGCCCCCACGCACCGTCGACAGCACGATCTTCTCCGTTCCTGCAGGGCCTTCCATTCTTGTTCGTCGATATCGGACCACTGGAACCAAAATGCGGCGTCAAAAAGAGCTGTCGAAAATGTCAAAAACAACAAATTCATTTTGATTTTAGAGCTAACTAATCGTGTGGTACGCATTAAGGTATACACATTATAATCGCTTCATTTGAAAATGCATCTTTGTGCTTGGGGCAAAACGATAGTGTGTGAAGCTCTGCTGATGCATCGTGATTGCTAGTTGAAAACTATTCCAACCCTCGTGGGAAGGCCACTGGCCGGCCCCAATTTCTGTTTTACTCTCCCTGTTTGGGAGGAATATGAAATATTGTGGGAAAAAAACTTTACTGAAAAACCGTTCTTTTGCACACTACCAATTGATTGCACGATTTTCAATACTTAATTCAAGAGGTTATAGCACGCTGAAACTTTATTGGTCGTTTTACACAATCTTTGGGGTAAACGAAACTTTGTTACTACATTAATGGGCACACATGCATGGCCATCAGCTCAGTCCAAAAAGGGACGAGGAGAGCGGAGCACCCATGATGGTATTGCAATGTATGCCCACTCATGCAGTGTAGAATCGGCCTTAGAACCGCTTGTCATCTTGGCGGCAAGTGTGGAGATTGATTCCTGGCAGAGACTTGTGTAGATCTTGAATGCATCAGACGGCCATCGACCGTGAAACTGAATAGTGAGTGCGTCCATGTCGGATCGGTACATGTGGGTTGCGCCTTCAGCACGTAACGAGTGCGAGCTGAACCGACGAGGGCCTTCGCTGACTTGGGTAGCGGCTATCTTGACGACCTTCGCGATATCTGAGGTTGATACGCATGCAGGCCGGCCCGTGTTGCTCATGTACACTGCAGCAGGAATGTTGAGTGGGAGACTCTTTCTCGCTTGAAGAAGCATCAATGCGCCAAATACGGGACACAAAAACTCGTGGCCGGACCGAAAGAGCATCCGAGCCGTTGAGTCTCCGCCTTGGTTTGTCTTGGATTTGTGAAGCCTGATGTGCATCAAGCAGGCACAACTAGGGTCCCGAGTTGGTGTCCCGGATGCGTTCAATACGGATATATCTTGGCCCTTGATCGCGAACCACTTGAAAGTGCTACCAGTCACTGCGACGATCTCGGAGCGTCTCAAAGAAAGAAGAACGCCAGGCACATCCCCCCCTCCCCACAGTGCTTGATCGTTGGGGTCTTGGAAGCGGATGGACTTGAGGCACGACTCCAGTAGTTCGAACGAAACCGGAGCGTTGTGCAGGCGAGGTGGGTCGAGCCGGGTAATACCCTTGAGCAGCATACGGATGTGCAAGTGGGCGTTTGGAAATTTGGCGCCGGCGGCAGAAAAGAAGTGCCGAATACCTTGGAGCATGCCCACGATCGATGAGCCACGAATTGGTGCACCGGAATCGTAGCCAGATAAAACCCCGAGAAGAATGAAGTCGGTGACATGCTGAATGCGGGTGTCGTTGCAGAGGCCAGCCATAAAGGGGCGGATCCCCCGTCGGGAAGCCCACGCGATCTACTTCATCATGGAGGCAGAGTACTGGGCGTACGTGGAGTCTACAACAGAGTGCGCTCGAAGATATTGTGCCATAAGGTCTCGAGCCCGATGGCGTCAGAGGTTGGCGTTTCCTGCAGCCAGTTCGGCGTTAGTGACTGATACATGATTCCATATGACGGCCGTGCAGCGAGACGAGAGCCAGCGTCTGCACGAACGTTATCAACACCGACAATATGAGAGGCGGAGAAGCGGAGCCGGTGCGTTATTTCCCAGAATCCAAACAGGCGAATAAGAACTTGAGCGCGTGAACCCAATCGGTTCTGCCTTGCAATAGCCGATGTGTTGTCAATCCTGAAATGGATATGACGAGGCCGGGAGCTTTTTGTTGAATGGAGCGACGACAGTGAGCCCCACGTGTGTACAGCAAGAGCACACGACAGGAGCTCCCGATAGTTAATGTCGAACCCATTCTTGTCGCCTTGTTTGATGGCCTCAATAAGGACGCTCCTCGGCTGAGAACTGGTAGGTGATCGCGGTCTTTGCATCGATATCGAGGGTACAGAAACCGTAGTCAGATGCATCGGTCTCCACAATGACGTCGGGGGGTGGGAGGCCATGGAAGAACTCGAAGGCGGCCCCGTTTAGATCAGGGGAATGCAATATGAGCCACTACCAGACCAGGTCCTGCCTCATTTGATCTGACACAGGTACATGCTGAGAGTGGTGTAGCTGGGCTTCGCGGTGGCGAAGGCGCTGCAGAAAGAGGTGAGCGGACCGAATGCAAGACGGTACTACCCAGGAGAGATCGATACTGTTTCCGAGTGAGAGTCGCGGGGTGAAACGATGCAGCAACGATCCCCCGGGTCTTGAGGATCTGAGACTCAGGCATGGAAACCAATTTGTGATCGTGTCAAACTGTAAACCCAAAACGGTTTGCCGAGGCTCCCAGCTGGTGAACTTGTCGTTATTAATGGCGTCAGCGCCAAGCACGGACGTCATGGCAAAGCGAAGATAACGATCTGTGTCGGAGCCGTTTGTACCAGAGTCTACGGCGACGTTGATATGGTCGTCGACCCAATGACAGTTGAAGAAACCGTGCGTATAGCTCGTATTGGTGTGGAAGCCATGTACATAGGATATGGCCTCGCCAAGAATCTCGTAAGCGGCGGGGGAACCTGTCCAGCCGAACGGCGCCGCAAGCTCGATCACCAACGCATGTTCCTCCTCAAATCCGACCGGCAAACAGATGGACGCTGTCACTGTGGAGGCTAACGTGCCGGAAAGCGGAGGAGACGTCGCCTGCCATGATCTTGACTGCTTTTCCGGGGTAAACGGCTTGTAGGCGAAGAATTTCAGCCGCCACTGCGTCCCAATGACTATATTCAGGTCGTGGAATGCTGTCTTGATCGGTGCAGTCATTGATTGACATTGATTGATGTACCGTCGGGGAGCGATAAATCATGAATGGTCCACCCAGTCGTCGTTGGGTCCCCACCTGACTTGCTAACGATTTCAAAGGGGCTGATAATCACCTTCGGCCAAATGGATAGAAGATCGTCATCCAGCACCAAACAGCGCCAGGCGTCTTGCTCCTTGCGTGTGTTCTTGCGAAGGACATTGACGCGCTTAAGCGCTGAGCCGTGGTTGGCTGGTGGTTTGTGTTGGCGCGGTGGTGTCTTCGTGAGCTGCACCCGAACGTCCTCGTGGGCAAGGATTCGCAGCTCCTTTAGATGCCTGTATCCAGCACACACTCGATCGAGGACTGCCGGGACGATGGCCTTGTTTGGCCGATGACCTGTGGGTATCTGGCCCCGCACGAGCTTGACGAACATAGAGTCGTCTGGGAGCGGCGTACGAACTCAGAGAGCGTTCGCTGGAGCGGTTTTTCGAGCAGAAATGTCGTGCTGGAGGACGATTTCACTACCGTAGGATGAATGTGAGAGGGCAGTGCTAGCCCGACACTCCGCAGGGCCTTGCCAAGCGTCTGGTTGCGTATTTTCGAATGCAAGATATTGCGTTGGGCAGCAAGCATTTGGAGGTCGTTCGCCTCAACTACACTGGGCACTCTTCGACCACGTTGGCCTCGTAGTAAAAGCTCGGGGACTGGCTGCGTTAGAGACCGAGGCGGTGGTTCTTGGGCTGCCACTGAGTAACATGCTGCAGCTTCGTCCTGATGGGTGCGGTGTGTGTCGATTGGTACACTGTCGCATGTTTCAGGTGTCGTCTGAATGTTACCTGAGACGTCGATGTCACCAGAGAGTAATTGCTAGAGTGTGACTCAATGTTGCCTGAAGGGACCTTAGGCTGTATAACCGCTATACACTTGAGAAGTGGTCGTGATAGCGACAGCTGTATAGCCGGGTGAGCTGGCTGTATAGCCTGAGCGTGTCCGTACACTGAGCTCGCATGAAATGCGCTCGTTCGATCAGGCCGCTCGGAGGTTGGCTGGTCGTCCAGAGTTGATTTCTGGATAGGCCAATTTTATCGCTAGAGAGCCGAAAATTTCGCTCTGCAAGCAGATCCGAGGCGAGGGTCTTGAACATGCGGTTGACCGCCAACATGTGTACTTGAGGCGGATGATAGTCGCCCTTTGCCCGCTTGGGTTCCTCAGGGAAACTGGAGATAGACAAGTAGCAGACCTCCAGTGGTGGCAGCTCGCCCCCGGCATTGGGTTGAGTGCTGCCTCGAGACGTGGTGCCGAGGCCGTGCCACGATGGAGATGGCTCTTGAGCATGGTGATCTAGGTCTTCAGGCGCTGGACCTCGATGGTCGGATCGACGTTCGGCTCTGGGTCTGCTTGCACTTGCACTTGGGCTGCATGCTGCATATCACTTGCTGGGGCAGCAGGTGTCGCAGTCACGTCAGCTGACGAGTGGCCGGGGGAGAAAGATGCCATGAATTCCGTCAGGTCAAAACCCGATGGGTTCCGCTGGACTGGAGTCGAACTCGACGCCCTCTTCTTGGTCGCTGTGTTGCCTGACATCTTCACCACCATGCCCTCCGCTGCGCTTGGAGTCTTATATGCGGCGGCGGCCATAGGCTTGGGCAGTGGGGCAGGCGAAGAAGATGGGCGTCCTCAGACGGACCTGCGGTGGTCACCGGAGGGTCGGCCTTCTTGGCTAGTTTTTTCTTGCCCCTTCGGGCCTCGGCGAGAGCCTCAGCCGTCGTGCGTTTTGCTCCACGCTGGCTCTGGCGCAGCGGAGGCATCTCGGTGGTGCTCCTCGCAGACGAGGCAGTCCACAGCTCATCTCCCGCGGTTACGTCTACCACCTCTGGTGTCGTTTCGGTGGATGCGCCGTCAGTGGTCACGGAGGTGCCAGACGCTTCTGGCATCGCGGCTGCAGGCGTGGCCGGCGTCGTGTCCTCGGTGTTGGCCCTTCTACTTGGAAATTGCTTCTGCTTTCTCGGTCGAAAGCTGAACCCCGAGGAGCCGTGTTCTTTTCGCGGAATGACGTTGAGGGGAAGGGAGGTGAGCGTGAGGTTGCCAGGAACTCTGTAGTTAATGTGGACCACCTCAACTGAGTACCAAGGAACACATTGGTGTGGAAAACACTATTTTTATCGGTTCACTAGGAAATCAACCGTTCGATGGGACCCCAAAACACAACTTTGAGGCCCAAAATACAACTTTCTGCAAAAAACAAACTTGGAACACAAAAAAATTGAAAGTGTGATTTTCCCCTCCAAATCGCGATTTCGAAAAAATACCTCCCCCTATTTTTTCAAAATTGCATTTTGGAGCATACCGGAGGCTCCTCACAGTGCAGGCCCCTCTCGTTTTAGTGACCCTTGTAAAAAATTGCATTTTGGTGAAACACACAAAAGTGAAAATGAGATTTTCAAAATCCGCGAATGGTTTCAAAATCCCCAGACTAGCTTCTGCTAGTCTGGCGGATTTTGAAACCATTCTTGATTTCATGGATCAAGTTAACGCAATGTATATATTCTTTCTGGGATGTATCCACAAACGACAATAAATTCGGATTGTATACTGAAAAATGACCGGCAAAGTTACGGTTGTAGATCCGACAGGATCCATAGACAGGTTTGATTAGGTTTGAATTGGGTATATTAGCAAGCTTCTTCTTTCGAAGTGATCGACTAGTATCCGTATAATTGTATACATGTATGGGACGCGCGAAATGTCTAAAGCCTTGCTCGTCTTACAGCCGCGTAAGCGTCTGCAGTGCCTCGCAGAGGCGCCGAAGCAGTGGACCAGCTTGCTTTGGTCTCATGACAGGAGCAGGTTAAGTTTATGGGTTCTTCTTGGCTGCTCTGAATTGCAATATTTGCCTGTTCCGCAGAATAGGCTTGTGGATGTAGCAATTGATGATCACCAGATCCAGGAGCCCCATAAAGATCGACTTGTAGTATTTCTGGAAGTGAAAGCAAGTCTGCAGCGAGTAGCGCTACAGACGGAGCTGATCGCAGCAATCGACGCCACCCACCATCCAGTGGTAATCGTTAACGACGGCAGGACACGGTGCTGTTTCAAGTTTTTCACCGCGGTGACGTCTCATAACGATGGCTTGATTTCCAGTAGCACCAGTGGACATGAAGTAGACAGGCTCGCTGTCTACCTATGATAACGCAATCATTGAAGGCACATCGACCGCTCGGGACATCTTGAATGAACACGCTTCTCGGTCTTGTTGGGGCGCTTCGATCGGTTGATCACGTCCTTGTGGTAGCCTATGCGGTTTGTCATAATCGTAACAACAGCGTAGATCTTCATCAGTTGCAGTAAGAGAGCAACACCAGTGTAGAATAGGTTAATTGCAACATTTATCTACCCTTGCCACCTGTCCGCTTCGGTGACGACCTTGTTTAGATTGTGTTCGACTGCAGCTTGTCCAGTTTTGCTGTCTATTGAATGCGTATCATCGCCGTGCTGTTTTTGTAAGTACAATTCAAACCTACAACATGTCAGGACAAATGTAAGAAGCATGTTGTATCACACAACACGTACTTTGCGGGGGAAAAGCTTACCTGAAGCACTACCTTGTTGCAGCATCACACGTTATGAATATATTCGTGCCCATTGGTGGGACTTTTTGGGCATGTACGTCCGAGCTGTGTTCATTCGAAAAGTTGACGGCAAAACTCCTTCGTCAAATGACAACTCCGGCGTCAAATCCCAGAGGCTCCGGAACGTCTTCTGGAGCACATCAACGATCGAGTTGACCTTCCAACCTTGTCACCCTGCAGCCTGATAATGTTGTCCGTGGAATTCAGCATTCGGAGAATATGCATGAAACCATTGCACAACATAAACATTCAAACGATCCACCAGAAATAACACATTTCCTCGCTGTAGCCCAATGTAGGTAAATTCCGGCAGTGTGCGTACAAAGGACATTTACAATCAATAGGCCCACAACAAGCGCCACTTCCCACACTCGATTGCTGCTGTCATCCTCATGCGCCTCTTGACTGTGTTCATGCCGTCCACCACTACAGAACAGTCGATAGCATGGCGCCGTTGCTGCTGCGCGTTAAGCTTCGCTGCGCGTGCCGAGCGCGTCTGGCGCTCGTCCCTGTTGCTTTCCGTGGCGATCTGCTTCCACGAACTGCGGGGAAAGAAGGAGAAAAATATCTTGCGGGTTTGTCGTATATGGCAGTCAGCTCAGGTACCGGGCCTCCTTGAGTTGTCGTGGTTCCTTCATACGCAGTAGAATCACCATAAAAGTCCTGCGTGACAGGCTCCCAAGCCATGTTGCGCAAAGCTACAGTATCCACAGAGCCAGAGTCCAGTCGAACTGCACCACCAATAGCATCGAGAAAGTCTGTATCAATCTGGTCATCATCACTTTCATTATAATCATTTCCACCCAAAGATAACAGATCAGCATTTTCATCATCTATAAAGATCCCAGTTTCGTCATTTGAGTCATAATCTCCAATGTCCTCATCATCCTCTAGCTAGGCGCAGTAGCATCAGGAATCGTAGGCTCGTGCGCTGGTTCAACATCCGGTTGTGCATCTTCTGCGCGAACAAACCTCGGGCGGAGTCGTCCTGGGCATCGTGATTGCAGGCGTAGTCGCGTTCGTCGTCGTGGTGATTGTGCGTGTCCCTGGGGCTGCCGTTGTGGCAGCCGTGGTCTTCGTGGGCGTCGCAGGCGCCTCCGTTGTGGCGGCCGTGGTCATTGACCTGGTCGTGTGCGTCGTTGGGGCGGCCGTAGAGGCGAACACAGTCACTGTGGCCGTCGTGGACTCAGCGAGCGCGTTCCAAGGGCTGGACGCAGACGAGCTCGAACAGCTTGCCGCGATAGAGATCAGGGTGGTTGGCGCTTTCGTCGTAGGAGTTGAAGTCGTCACCGCGGTGCTTCCAATGTTGCTACAAGGCTGGCCACGAATTGGAGACTTATGTGGCACATCTTGACTTGATGCTGTGGCTCCTGTGGCATAATGTGCAATCCACGGGCGAAAACAAGCGTCATCACCCACGAAGAAGTCTTTACCTTCCTCGCCTTGCTCGATTGATGCGCCATGGCGCGCGTAGATGTAGACGGCCTGGGTGCCTCGACCTTTGACCGCATGCCACCCCTCAGATCGCACTTGAGGCCAACCCTCTCAGAAGGCTGCGACGAGATGTCGTCGGTGTTTATCCTGCAATCGTCTAACAGTCAGTTTGCTGCCAAAATATAACCACACATTCTCGTCTTACATCGCGAAGACCGGCGCCGCATCCTGCTTGAGCTCCACCCGGCGAATTATGGAATGAGGCTGTCCAACCGCTAGGATCCGCGTGTCCCACTGGATTCGTGCGTCGCCCTTGTGTCGAAAGAAATGTTTTACAGCCATCAAAAACAAGCGAAATCAGTCTCAGCAAATCAAGGCGAAGATTATCGAGTACAGTACTACGGACGGTTGGATTCTATGGATGGGTGCAAGCGCGGATACCTGCGTCAATAAGCAGGTGCAGAGCATCCATGAGAAGAAAAAGAAGAAGATACACGGTAGGTTTGCGAAGCCGATGCTTAGGATAACGAAGAAGGAAATCAGTGTTCGTTTTGCCCTCCCAGTAGCAAGTCTCATCGGTCTCTGCACCTCGTATATTCGAACAGGTTATGAGTCCAACTGGCTCCGACGCCGATAGCAAAGATGGTGCCTCTGGCACGCAGGTCAAGAGATCGCGAGGATTGACGCTCAAGACTCTGGCACAGCGATACGTCGTCCTCGCGTGGCGGGAGATCACGCGAGGCTCTCGATGGCCACAGAGGCATTGGAGAGCGTCTCAAGCACCTCACAGGCGCCATGGAGTCTGGCTTGTTTTCGCCTGCGATCGGTTCAAGCTTCTCTGCGCCACACAGGTGGCAGCAGCAGCATCTAAACCAGCAGCAGCACCTTGGAGTGCATCAGTTTGGTGGTCACAAAAGCCCACACTTCCCGACCACTCCAGACCCGACACAGACACCCCTGTGAGACCTAGAGCAAGCGCAGCGGCAAGCACAAGAGACCCTTTAGCAAGTTGAACATCGACGGCAGCAAGTACTGCAGATGCAGCAGCCGGCGCAAGTACCAGCACAAGCAAATGCTCATGGGCAGGCTCAGCAGCAGCCACAAGCCAAGCGCCGGCTTTCACGCGATACGGCGTGCCGGACGCAAAGGAGAGAAAGCTCGAGTTGAAACCTTTCTATAGCTCCGAGGGGTACAAGGGACTCAAATCAGGTTTTCACGACTGGGGACGACGTTTTGTCTGCCAAGTTAACTATGCTCAAGTTGCATGTGGCTATCGCTGGTCGGAGCAAGTCAAAGTAGACCTGCTGAGCCACCACCTTGGTGGCACAGCGCAACGCTATTTCAACAACCAGATTGATTTATGGTGGGCCGAGTTCAACACCCTCGACCAAGTCATACCGAGGCTTCTTCAAGTGTACAGGACTACCATCACGGCTATTCATCCGATGCAGATCTTCACAACCAAGAAAGACAGCAAGAGGTCGTGGCAAGAGCACTTCCTGTACCTCGTTGCCTTAAGTGAAGCAGCCGGAGAAGCGGGCACTGGTTCGATGGTGCTCAACAACATCCTGGAGTACACGTCGAGCTAGCTTCGCACAGTTCTGCTGGCCATGTACAACAATACTCGCACGGACCATCTACGACAAGCTGAAGAGCTGGCGAGCTTTACGCAGTCAGTCGAGCGCGACAGAATTGTCCAGAAGACGCTTGGCAAGGAGATGCTGAACAACGTGAACGACAAAAAGAGTACAAAGAGCGCCGCAAATGCGTCAACTGCAATAAGATCAGCCATCTGGGCTAAGACTGTCCCAAAGAAGCGCGCGGCAAGAAGCTCCAGCAACGTCGACTTCACGATGCATGTGAACGACGACCAAGACCTCTGGATCCTGGATAGTGGGTCATCGCGACACTTGGTGAACGACGAGGACTTGCTCGAAGACGTCGAAGACTGCAACCACAAATATCTTCTTCTGGGCGGTGATGCATTGAAGCTCACAAAGAAAGGAAATGTTCGCCTGCACGTAACCACCAACGGCCGCCTGTAAACCGCGTTGCTCACAGAGGTGTTCTTCGCACCGGGCTGACCAGTAACATTATCTCGTACAGCAGATTGGAAGCAAAGAGTTACGGACTGGCCTACGTGAAGGAAAGACGCGTGATGGCATCAAGAAGAAGCGAAAACGTTGTTCGATGTGCAATCGCACTACAATGTGTTCATGGTGCAAGTCAACTCGGAGCCAACGATCGGTGCTCCAAATGATCTGCTCATTGCAATTCTATCAGAAGAAGTAGCCGAAGATCACGACGTAGATGAACAAGAAGGCGCGCTCATGCATTTCCACTCACGGCTTGGTCATTTGGCCTTCGACACGATCGAGAGGATGGCCAAGGATCCGGTCTCAGGCATCAATCTCACGGATACGAGGCGAGCAAACTGTCTCACGTGCGCCGAAGGCAAGCAGACAAAGAACAAGCAGCGAAAAAGGACACTGGTGATCACTCGTCAATCGACAGAGTCGACGGAGTCATGTGAAGCGACCTCAAGGGGTCTTCTTTGGCCATCCGTGGGTACAAATGTACACACGCTGGTGCGTTCCCTAGTCGAGCGGCGCCAGATGGACAGACTCGCCCAATTCCATTGCCAATTGTGCCGCCTTCGTCTCCATGAATCTGTTGTTGTGGATTTCGCACGACATTGTTTCCTTCACGAAAATGACCTTGTTCGTCTTGGAGGCGTATTCCTTCAGATAATCCGCTCAACGCATTTCAGTCAATATGCTCTTCCTTGGGTGCTTCCACGCGAACCTTCTCTGCTGAAACATGGACAACATTCTCTCCAGGGACTGTCCGGGTGACAAGCATGGGCGAGTCGGAGCCTCGATTGCAGCGATGGTGCGAGCATGGGTTTCGTCAGCTCCGGATTCGCACTTCTCTGCCATGACTTCATCTGCAGTAGCGAGCTCTTCGTCCGGACCATCCTCGGCTTCGTTGGGATCATCCTCGTAGTCGCCATCGTTGTCATTATTATCTGCATCGCTATCGTCGCTGTCGGACTGACGGATCGGAATGGGTTGCTTCCGCTTGACTCCAGATACTGTCCATTGCACATCCGGGGCCAGGGGCAGAGCAGAGTTGGTAACACCACCTGTCTTCTCAGCAATTCGTGGACTATGTGATGAAGTACCTCCCATTCTGCGATACTCTCCCCCCTTTCGCAGATCCGCAGAAGTGGCCCCTCTCCCAGGATACCAACTGCCATCGAGCACCGGTATACGAGTCCGGCGCGCTGGGCGACAAGTCAAGACGGATGCTAGCCTGAAGCCAACCAGTCTACCAGCTAGCTGACACTATGGGAGTCGGCTAGCACTAGCCGGAACCCGAAGAAGACCTCTCTCAGTATTGGCTACCACTGCCAGCTGAGTTCGGATGGTCTCTACCCCGATCGCCAGCTGAGGGATTGGGTACAGTGGCACCGAGGCCGTGCACGAGTAGCGCTGCCCCGTCTGAGTGGGTCCACACCCAACAGCTGGTGCCCAACAGATCTCGCGACTAGACGACGAACCCAAAGATCATGCAGCGCGACCATGGAAGAGTTTCAGGAGCCCAAGTAACTAACAATACACTCTATCTTTTGCTTTCAAGTGCTTGGGTCTTCCCCTCTTCATCTCGACGCAGCGTAAGTCTATACAAAGGCATCTGTGTGTAGTGAGGAAGAATAGTCCTATGTGTGTGCGAGCGTGTTAGTTAGAGCATATCCTAGCCTAGCTTCGGCTAACGCCGAAGTCTTCGACTTCATATTCCCCCCATCCGTATCTGGTTACTTTGGTGAGCCGAATAGGCAGCTAAGTGCTAGTGGGTCGTCATAGTTGTCCTGCTCATAGCGAATTTACTGAGCGTATATTAGTGTCCCTCCGTGTGTGGATCAACAAACTTTGTTGTCCGTCCGCCACAACTGGGATCCTGGTCAGCTAGCTGATCACGATCCACCGACGTCCCTGTTTGCTGGTCTCGAGTAGACCACCTGCACGGAGTACCGTCTATCTGGGTGTCCCGCAAGTGCATTCACATAGTTTACATATTTAGCTTGACTGTTGGGGTCGTTAGCCGGTCCCTTGCGTGTCTATCTGTATATTCACGCCAACTTGTCCGTCTCGGATAAGCCCCGCTTTCTGTCACTACTCGACGCGTGTCTCCTTGTTTGTTGCACGTCCAGCGCCGTAAGGATTGCTGTTCGTTGCTCAGATTCAAAGGGTCCCAAAAGGGTACACAACTTGAAGTCTGACCTTTAGTGGTATTTGGTGTTTAGCCGATTCAGTGTGCCAGCTAGCCAGCTCTGTAGGCCAGCTAGCCGGCTCCTTGGTCTGTATTCTGACCCTAGTTGATCATATTAAACCGGATATCACTCGCTGGAGAGATCCCACCCCTTGGTCTTCTCTAGCAAGCTAATCCCCATATTCTATCTCGTGTTGATGTTTAGCTATCCGCTATATCGCAACTACGCCGAGGCGACACAATGTGGGGTGACGTGGCGTTCTTTGGGGTGTCTGGGATGGCAGCGATTGCTGCTGCCGCGACTGGCGTAACTTCAGTCAGTCGTGGCAGCGCCAGCTCCTGGCGCCACAGCAGCAGCTCCATCATCTCACGCGATCATCATACTGCTGAATCACGCTGGTCGTACCTGAACAAGCCCCAAGCGCCACAGCAGCAGCCCCACCGGTCTCACGCGATCACGAAGCTCCTCAAAACGCATCGGAAGCAGCTGCGGCCGCTCGTCAAGCCGCACGTGCTTTCTGTAGCTTGGAGATCGGGTGAAATGGCTGATGGTGCTGTAGGGACACCAGGGACCGCTGCTGAGCCGACCGGCATGATTTCGTCAGCTTGACGATCGGGTGAGACGCCATGAGCTGCTGCTGGGGTGCTCGGAGCTGTTGCCGAGGCGTCTGGACCTGGCTGGGCAACAACGTCTTCGCCTGAGTTGCCCGTGTTCCCCATCGTATTGTGGATCCGAAGTGATCGTGCTGACATGTGATCCCGTTAGGGGTGAAAGGTGGGGGAAAGGGGGATACCGTTATACCGGGCAGGTGCGGGGTCACGTCCGCGCGCGTTGACGTTGCTGCCGCGTCTCTATCGCCCAATTCGCACCGTTAATGCGACCAAAATGGAGCGATCCACAGCCACGCAACCGTCAGGTATTTTACGGGACAAGGAGAGGGGTGGCTTAAGTGAAGTTTATGGCAGCTTTTCATTACCTTGGACAGAGGAATTAAAATATCTAATTGGGTTAATGCCATTCTGACCCGGTATAATTGGGTCTCTGGGGTCCAATTATAACTAGGTATCCAGCTTAAATTAAGCGGGGTTAGGTTCGCTAAGTTCGTTTTTGGATCGCATTATCAGCAAGATCCCACTCTGAGCACATCACACACAGATCATACAGTAAATAAATCCCCGCATTGCACCCAAGACAAACTACAGTATGGTGAGTGTCGCTTGCCCAGTCTGCTCGTTTAGGCTCTCAACCTCGACCTGCACAGGCACATCGGCTCGCGCAAGTGCCTCGAAACTCGCCACCCGGAATTGCGAGTCGGTCGCTTAGCAGCAGCCAGGGTCGCCAAGCTCCAGTATGATCGCGTTCTCGCAAAGGCGAGACGCGAGGCTCTGGGCTGCGCAGAACAGTCACTTCGCGCTCCAACCGTCATCACCATCGATGATGAGAAGCCCGGGGTGACTGGTCTACTAATCGGCCAACCAGAAGCACCATCTGCAGCACCACCACCACCTACAGCACCACCAGCTGCGTTGTCGGTAGTACCGTCACCATCTCCAACAGCGCCGACACCAGCACTGCCGACATGTCCGATTTGTAGCGAGTATGCTACTGATCTCGTGGTGTCTCGTGCGTGCGGCCACTCCATGTGCAGTGACTGCGCATCTCAGTACATAGCCCACTGGATGGCTGACGACAACCATGGCCACACGCAGCCCACTTGCCCTCTTTGCCGATCTGCCTTAGATATATGAATTTTAACAATGCTTTCGTTTATTCAAAAAATTGCCCCGTATTTAAAAATGTATAAAAAGACGACTACGGTACAACTGGCACTAGCTTATCAGATTTATCAGAATTTGATAATCTGATAATGTACTGGATTAGTACAGACAGGTAATAGGAAATTGAAGTCGTAAGAAACTAAAGGCAATATGTTGGAAAAGCACCAGTACAGAACTGCACATGACGCTATGAGAGATACAAAATACATGCATAATTATACGTCTCAATTAAAATGTGTCTGCCCTAGGACAAAGGAACAGTCGGGGTTGCAGCCGATCCCACCTTGGCTGCCTTGCGCTTGTGCTTGGGCTTCGGTCCTGGCTTCTGATCTCGTTTACCGACTCTGGCCTCCTCAAATCTCACACTTGGTACACGCAACTCCTCGTCGTGGTCCATTGTTTGCGTGAGTGGGAGAGGGACCCACTGATAATTGTACATGTTCCAGAAGGCAGTCTCCGTTCGCTGATTCCAGTTGAAGAGCGTCTTGACTGATTTACCATGGCGGATAGCGGCTGCTATACTGTGGATACATGGAAAGGCTGTATCTTGCCAGTTGTTGCAAGAGCATTCACTTTCGATCATATTCACCAGCCGCCAGACATGAGACTTACCATGTGCCATTTTGCCCACAAACATAACCATGTAAGACCCTTCGAGGCAAGGCTGGAACTCACATTAATGACTTGCTTCCATCTTATCTTCAAGTGAACGTGCCCAACGAGAAAGGAGCGAATTGAAGATATCTGACTGTGCACATGATGCTTCAAATAACTGAGGCAATGATTGTTGCAGTTGCTCCGAAGATTTGATCATACCGAGAGCTTCGTTGCGTCTTGTACTCAGCTGCTGGACAATCTTCATAAAATACTCGTTAAATGCTTCCAGCAGCTTTGCGCTTCTGCATTGTAGGCTGATCCAGTTGTTGCCAGATTCAGATAGATTGGAAGTCACCTCGCCGTATGTTGGCTGCTTGTACATTTCCTGGAAAGCATATTTTACCCAGTGCTCTCGGTTTACTCGCCCAAGATACTCAGCAGCTGGAGATCGAGTCAGCTTCAGTTGCTTGTGAGCACTGTCCCAGTCATTCTCACAGTCGCTGCGGGCCATTTCGTACACCAAAGCCGTTTCTTCTGGGGAGAGGAGATGACCTAAGCGCTCAACGTTGCTGACGATGTGGCGGAGACAGTACAGATGTCCATGCTGTGGGAATACTTCATCGACTGATGCGAGCAACCCTTTTGACGATCAGAAATGAAAATCGGGTTGACATCTCCAGCCGCTCCGTCCATGACGCTTTTCAGATGCTTGAGAAACCAAAACCAGTTGTCGTAATTTTCTGATTTTCCCAGAGCGAAGCCAAACACAAGTATGTGCTGGTCAAAATCATTCGCAGTAGCCGTCAAGTAAACTCCACGCTTGTTCATCTCGCCCTTCATGTGGGTTCCGTCCAGACCAATAATTTGCATGCTGTGTTTCAGTGCGGATAGACATGCGCTGAAAAAAAACAAGCACGTAGGAACGTGCCATCTCTTGCCTTCTCAAACGCGTATGTTGAACCTGGATTGGACGCAGCTGTCATCTTCAGGTACGACTCCAGCTTCTGGTAACTTGTCTGCATGTCGAATTGCATGTTCTCGATCAGCAGCTTCTTCAACTTAGACGCCGTGGTTTTGCTGATTGCGTGGCCCTTGCTCTTCGACACTCGAATGATCGCAAAACCAGTGATAGGGATCTCACTGTCTGCATACGCTGGGATCATATCTTGCTCAAGAATCGCAAGTAGATCACTTTGTGGGACACCACGTTCTCGTTGAGCAGACGGCTCAAAGGGTAAAATTCCTTCCGCCAATGTAGCTTCTCCAAACCCAGAAAACTTCATGTGGTTGTGACACACTTGCATCTTGGTGATCTTCCACACATCGTTCTTGCCATATGCGTTGACGAAGAATGGGCAGCCGTCTGCTTGATTGACGCTGGACTGGATGGGCTCTTGTCCCCGCAGAGTCTTGCACACGTACTTAGTGTTAGCTTCGCCAGTGGCAGCGTTCTTGCTGTTTCCTTTCACCCGAATCGCAAAACCTCTCTTGGAAGCAAACTCTCGCACACAGCGCTGAATGTCTTGCTGCGACCCAAACGTCCGTTCAGCTATGTTGCGCTTCGCGTCGTACGCAATTCCAAACGTCTTCTTGTTCAGGTCGTTCATACCGATGTCCACATCATTTCGCAATAACCCCATATCATACAAGGTCGCTTGGACGACCGCATCAATAGAAAGGGCCTGCATTGAAGTAGGTTTCGTGCTCGAGCTTATTGTTGTTGGAGGTTTCTTAGAGAATGGTTCTGTGCTCTTACATGTCTTCGCATCCAGAATGCACGACCCTTTATTTGCTGTGAATGTAACGGATGCATAGCACGTCTCGAGTAACCTCTCCATCCCAATGACTTGCTCGACTGAAACGGACATACCAGCAAGAACTTACGACGAACTTAAGCACACAAATAACCGGTTTTTTAGCGATATATGGCCTGGTCACCCAATTATCATTGGATCCCAGAGACCCAATTATCCCAGACCAATTTTCGAATAACCCAAATAGATAATTTAATTCCTCCCTCGGACACCATGCATTCATTATTCATGGACTTCAGAGTTTTGAAAACATGGACTGGATACTGCACTGTATGTGTTTCCGTTCACGGGTGTATTTAGTTTGCGCAAATTTAGCCAACAATAGGCCACTGTATAAATTTTGTGGCCAGGGTTTAGCTCACAGTAGTGTTTCGAAATGTAATCGAGGACCCCTTCATCCTATTGTAGGAACATTAGTGTTGTGTACACTAAGTGCAGGCTTGTAGTTTCCGAATTTATTAAATCGTACGGCTGGGCTTTGCCTGCTTGCAGACACAGGAACAACGTCACGATCTACAGGATACAGTCGAATCGACAGCTTAGGCGTCTCGCCCAGAGCACATTGAAGAAACTACTTCGCTTTTCTCTGACGACGTCGTCCTCCTTGCGTCTTTCCAAACTGGCGTCTTCAACTGCCAACCCAAACACCAACGCTGGGCACACATACCAAACAACTAACCAAACAAACGCTCCGATACCTAGCAGTCGCGTGCGTGACAGAGGCCAGCCAATACCCATAGACTCCACGATCGTCAATCTACTGACTGCAGCAACAGCCTGAGAATGTGGTCGTCTGTTTGTCTTTGCTGGCGCATTAGCATCGCACGCACTTCAGCAAAGAAGACGACGCATGTGACTGCATCTCAGACGTTTAACTGACTACAAGTATCGAGAAACACGCGACAGAGAGAGTCATACTGTAGTGACGATAGAGAAAGTAATACATAGTGGCGATAGAGAGAGTGAGCACGCTCAGCGTTATCGCAGTACGCGTCACAATGCGGGTTCAAGGACTCATGCGGTGGCGACGCATCGCGACAAAGCAACGCGGCGTTCAGTCAGTGGAAAGTAAAGCTCCAGCATTGCGTCTCGTGGATGCAAAAGATCGCACCCTCCGTTTCGTTTTTCCCATGAAACGGCCCACCCTTATTTACGCTATTTTTCCACCAATAGTACGGGGTTCATATTATAAGCTGCCTGTCGATTGGTGGAAAGCTTGGGTTCTCCAGCAGCCACTGATTTGTTTGGAGCAGATGCTGTCTGTGAGAGGGAGGGAGTCATTCAAGAAAAAGTCTTCGTCGCGATCAAGTCAACAGGGCAGCGAACTATAGTTGGGAGAGGCCGCTGGTTGAATGAAGCCTGGGCGAGAGAGGAGTTGGCTGCTGGTGTGAATCCTTCTGATGGAAGAATTGCTGGCTCTGTTTATGTGTACTTTATGAACCAACTACGTATGCGTATTTATTTGTACCGGCTTTTGCTCTCTTCGCTTTGCATCGATCTGCTTTTCCTCCATGGGGATCGGAGCTGGAGGGAGTAAGCCAAGAGAAAGAATCGGGAGTCGAGGGATCCCTTGGGATGTTCTGGTGAACAAGGGGTTTTCACGATTCTCTCCATACCAAACCAATAAACGAAATCAATTTTACGTAAAAGCCGAGTTCTTTGTTTGTTTTTGTAAACCACCCATGAGGGCGGTCTCCATGTTGGGAAGACCGCCAGTAGACATGGCATAATAGTAGTATGTCATGGAAAATGCGCAGCATAGGCGCGGTTTGTTACAAATACGCACATCCTGCAGTCTTTGGTGCTGGTCTGTTATCTTCCGTCCCGTCCATCATAAGAAGTTCCACTGTATGTTCAGTCTTTTCTGCATTAGACGGTACCGTAATACACACACGCCTAGGTCAAACGACTACACACAGTGAGGAGTTTCATTATGCAAAGACATGATGAGTGTGGTTTCACTGCACTTGGATCTTGTGACAGCAAGCGCGTTTGAGCACCCAACTCGTGTATCTGTTCTTATCCCTCATGAATCTTGCGCAGCTCATTTATTGATCATCTATGCAATCAATGTATGGGATGGACTAGGAAGCCGTGCTGTGCAACAATATCCATCAAATGCTTCATTGGCACGCCTTTTCTGAGCTTTTCGGGCGCAGATCTAAAGCGGAATGTGTCCACGCGTGCTGCATCAAGCAAAGTGGTTGGGTGCTTGCTCCGTCT
This sequence comes from Elongisporangium anandrum, assembly GCA_023337935.1. Lineage (NCBI taxonomy): Eukaryota > Oomycota > Peronosporomycetes > Pythiales > Pythiaceae > Elongisporangium > Elongisporangium anandrum. The sequence goes on from JAADXR010000024.1 coordinate 109,479, forward strand.
GCTTGGCTCAGGAGCGAATCCGGCAACGGCTACGTTGGACGTCACGCACGTCAGTCGTTATCTCCAGTATGGCGGGCAAGTAGACGCCCGCCAGCGCGTTTTGAGCTCAAGCCGGATAAATCGCCCCAAGCAGAGAATGGCGATTGTCGTTATAGTTAGCAAAGACCTTAGCCCCGACAATACGTTGACGTGTGTGTATGCTTAACGGCCTTTTACGTGCGCATGCGGGGTCGGAGCTCTGGCGCACGTTCGTGGGACCACCGAGGGGTCGCGACAATGCCTCAAAGAGGCGATATCCAAATCCATAAACTGGATCACACAAAATCTATGCAGATATGTCCAGTACTGAAGGGATCCTGAAGGGATACAACCTCCGGGATAAACACATTGACTTTGCAGTGTTTGGGTCTTAGAATAGAAATGCAGGCTCAAATGGCTTCGTATTGGATTCTGCCCGGGTTGTTGACGTTGGGCAAGCAGCCACCTTATGATAAGCAGACGGGAAGGAGTGATTGAGCTCTTCTTTCAGGCTCCATGGCTCGCCTGGCTGGCTGGTTGGTGGCTCCACCCATTGAGTTTTCATGAAAGCGTTGGACTGGAGTGGGTTGATGATGATGCGCCATGCAACTCATTCCTGTAAAGCTCCACTCTCGCTAGATCGCGGCTAGGGGAGAGACCACCCACCCAAATTGATTTGCGGATTCTTTGTGCTGTCTGCTTTTCTGCACCATCCCACTCCCCAGCTCATTTTCTTCCCTTCTTGGGCTCCTAAATATGACTTTGGCAGGATCCAGGTGTAAGCATCACCCCAAATTCTACGATGCTTTCTCCTGCTAAAAAAAAACAGCAAGGCGATATTTTGGCGCACATTTGGCTCTTGGATTCTTTGGACGTCCTTAAAATGTTCTCCCAGTCCAAATGCACATAGACATGTCCCAACACCGGACGAAACTGTTAGAAACCCATTGTCCCATGTTTCAAAACCTTGTAAACTATGATTCTGCGTGTATGAAAAGTTCACATAAAACGACTGGCTTTTGACCGGATCCTTTATACCCATCGTAAAGTACATTGCCTAATGATTGAAGTGGTCCTGTGGTATCGAATCTACAAGGGTCAGCAGCATCTGGTCCTGCGCAACGTGCTTCCCATCTGCTTGGTGTGTATATATATGATTTGACAGGCAATTTGCGACATACAACGTATTTTACAATATAAATTGTCGCAACATCTAATAGTTTCTAATAGAACTAAAAGGTGTCGCGTATTTTATGGCAACTGGCATTTCAGCTCTTCGTAATGTAGTTGAATGTGACCATAATAGACAGAGATGATGCAGTTGTGCCTGGAAAATATTTATGTGGATTCTTGTCAACGTCTTAGAGAGTTCTCAGCAAAGTGATGCCAAATGGAGACTTGTATCTGTGATATAAGGCTGAAATTTCTGGCTGATTTTCTAAGCCTTACCGTAGTTGTTGCCTTTTTTGCTCTGTAAACTATAAAGTGTAAATTACGAGGCACAGTGCTGCTGAGTAGCGGGTATGACGAGGCTGTGGTGCATGGCCCGGCCTTTCTGAAACAATTGGTTCGGAGCAGCCAGAGCGGGCGAGAGGCCGGAGAGCCGCCTGCTCAAGGAGACGAGCCGACCTCCACTTTGAAAGCCAACAACCATTTCCGTTCTCCACCGGCTCCTCTCCATCGGGCTTTTCTGCCGCGAGGCTTGAGGCCGCCCTCCTCTCCTCCTCCTCCTCCTCCTGCTGTAACCTATCTCCGCCTCCAGTTGCCTACGCCGCTTTGCTTTGATCGTGTTCAAAGACCCGCCGGCCGTCCATCTCATTCGCGAATTTGCCTCTACCCCAATCGACCATGTCTTCCAGCACGCTTCTGTCCACCTCGCCCACCACCGGCGCTCCACTTGCGTCGCCGTGGACCAAGGACGGCTCGTACATCATCGAGTCGACTCGCCGCGCTCACGCCTGCTGTCGCTCGTGCGAGAGCACCATCGAACTCGGTCGTCTGCGTGTCGGTGTCGTCTACCAGCACATGAACGGCTTCGTGTGCATTAACTGGCACCACATCGAGTGCTATCCCCTCGTCAAGGAAGTGCCGCTGAACAATCTTGAAGGATACGGCGATCTCGACCCTGTGCAGCAGCAACTCGTGCAGCGTTTTCAGGTCCAAGACGGCGAGGTGCGATTTCTGACCACACCACCCACCTGCTCCGCATGAAGTCAGTACTCCAGCTCGCATGGGATTCGGTCTGCGACCGCATGATGACCGAGTTGACCTTACCCCGCAGACCGAGCTACCCGTTACTCGAGTACGACGCTCTGCGGCGGAGGTTCATGACTTGGTCCTCCCTTTGCTCGCACGACCCAAAATGCGAACACACGCACCAACTGAAGAAGCGATGCCTACCGTCATCCGTGTCTTTTATAAGAAACTATTAACCTATTTAATTGAGGGCCGAGTTGCCGTTTTTCAAACCTGGACGACGTGTGTTTGTGTGGTTTATTCACTTTGCGTATCAGGCAGGCAGCATATAAGCTGCATGTATGTGTAAGGTGAATACAGTCATCCATTACGCTGTGCGTGATCTTTCGATCCTCGTTGCGGGTGCACGGACGCAGCGGCAACTACTGCAAAGAAGCGCGCATCCGACGTCGTGATGTGAGCTTGTTGCCGCGGCAGATGGGCCACACGATGGAGATTTCGACCTCTGGCACCCATCACATCTAAACTGATGTGCACAACACCAGCTTCACTGTCTTATCTAATGTGGTCCACCTTGTGTTCGGAATAAAAGAACGCTTCTTCTATTCGGCCTTTCTTTCCCTTTGAGGTCCAGACTCCGAAGGAGCAACCGACCCAGTGCAGAAAACCCATAAAGGAAACACCCGGCGAGCCTCATGGACATGGAGATGGCCGCACCGCCGCAGGCAGCCGCCGCCCGTGGCGCCAGTCGCCACGAAGAGAAGTTCCGCGAGTACAACGGCGCGCTGCTGCACGCGGCCGCCTGCCAGGACGCGCACTGCACGGCGCACCAGGCGCGATGTCACAAGGTCAAAGCCAGCATCGACCACTTTGTGCGGTGCTACGGCCCGCGGCGTCAGACGTCCCCTATTGAAAGGTATGGTGCCTCAAGTACTTCCCTGTTGCGGATAGCCGCCTCACTTTGATGCTTTGCGTCTCCACAGCTGCGAGCTGTGCGCCAAGATCTGGGGCCTGCTCTGCTACCACGCCAAGAACTGCAGCACGCCCTTCGGTCAACACTGCGTGGTGTCCCAATGCGACTATTTACGCGAGAAGATCGCACGTAAGCGCGAGCAGGACCGCATGGAGCTCCAGGGCGCCAAGGAACGGCTGCAGCGCAAGATGGAGGAGTGGCCTGTGGAGCGGCGGATAGCGCAGGTGGAGGCCGACCGGCAGCATGTGCTGCAGATCATCGCGCAGATCCGCGCGCACAAGGCCGCGCAGCAGCAGCAGAGCCAGCCGTTCGGCCAGCAGCACCACCGTCCGCATGGCATGATGACCATGGGCTAAGCTTTTCGGAAAGATGATGCAGTTTATTGTTATTCGCTCTTGTGATCTGTTCTCGCTTCTTCCGTCTCTTTCACTTGGCTTGAGTATGGCACTAAGACGTCGTGGCAACTGAGGTACGTCACTCATGCGCACTGGATGGTGAATCTTGAGGCTCAAGCGTCGTTCCTGTAGCTGGCGACATTCAAGGCTGCTAGTAATGGTCGACATACATCAAGAGAGCCCATGAGGCTTGATAAGAGTGATTAGCATATAAGTACGACATTTGGGTGATGGATGTAAGCTCGCCAAGAGCAAAGTTAAGGCCCGCCTTATGAAAGAAGAAACACACAAATACAAAGAGAGAATTTTTTTGATTATCATCAACTTAATGCAATAAGCACGCTGCTGTCCCAAGCCTGACGCGATCCAAAATGCAGCAGAAAGAGGGAGACAGATTCCTGCCTCAGCAAGACATCCAAGCTCTTAAAGAGACGCACACAAGAGAGCCACACCACCCGAAACAATGTAAAGATCCTCATGCGATCTCTTTAAATAACGATCGTGTGCTTACTGTACATGATCCCTGTCTTGTCTTGCTTGGGTCTTGGGGGCAGCGCATGCCGCTGACTGCTTCTACTCGAGCTCGATTTACTCGGTCTTGACGCGCTTGATATCGTCTTCGTCACTGTCGCTATCCTCAGCCTACAGCCAGAACCATGAGAATCCAAGCCTTCACCACTGATGGCAACCATATACGTACCTCCATGGCGCGTTTCACTGCCGTTCCAGAGCCGCCCGAGTATTGCGAGTGCTCTGCCTTGACTGCTGCTGATTTAATGCTCTGTGGAGTGCCAGGGATCAGATGCTCTTCCGTGATGTGTTTCGAGTTGGTCATGACGGTCTCGTAGCAGTACTTGTGGAAGATCGTCTCCTGGTCTGGCTCACCAGGCGTGGCATTGTGCACAGTGCCGATCACAGCATTCGTGTACATCCATTCCTCCTCTTCCTCATCCCAGCTCTTGGCAAAGTTCTCCCTACAGTACACAGAGCTTGAAGTCAGAGCTCACGTCCAAGCAATTAAGCCATCCCCAATTACTTACCCGCAAATGCGGCACCGCGTGATAGAGTCGTCCACGGGCACACTGGCGTTTTCCCACTCCCACCCGTCCTTGGTCTCTTCCCGCTCGGTCTCCTTGCGGTCGAAGAAGCTGCTGCTCGTGCTCTCACGCGGCGCGTTCTCGCTGGAAAAGTCCGTGACCCACTGGTCCTCAGTCGGGTACCACGAGCGTGAGATGCCACCCTTACCGCGTTCCTTCTGCGCGCGATTGAACTGGAACAGGAAATCCAGATGTGCGTTCAGCTTGCTCTGGTCCTTGAAGCGCAAGCCGCTCTCTCGGCACACGAGCGGAAGGGCCGCGTAGATCTTCTGCACGTTGGACTCCACACGCTCCTTGTGCGCCACGATCGTGTCGCTGAACCACATCTTGGACGCAGACGCGCTGTCCTTGAAGCTCGCGGGTGGCTGTTGCTGCTGCTGGAGCTGGCTCTGCTGCATGGAATTGTCGCTCAGGTGACTGGGAACGTGGCTCTGTGGCGCCGGAGAGGGGTCGCTCTGCGTCAGACCCTTGAGCTTTTGCAGGATAGACATCACAGCTGCGGGATCCGGCGCTCGAGGCGGGTCGTTCGTGATCTCCGGCTGCATCTGGCCCTGCGAGTTTATGATTCCGGTGCCCTGAGCGGCCGGAGCTTGCTGCTTGCGCTTGAGCAGCTGCATCAGATGTGCCACGTTGGCCGACTTCGCTCCACCGTTTGAGGAATCGCCGCCGTTTGCAACTGGCACGGGGCCCTGGGAACCATTGGTCTTGGGCTGGCGACTTGGCGGAGCGTTGTTGTTCATGCGGCTGCGTGGTGGCGGCTGCTGGGGCGACTGTCTGGCAGGAGCTCGACGGTCATTGCCCCGACCATGTGTACCACGTCTGGGATCTCTTCTTGGCTCGTTCTGGGCAGGTGGAGGCAGCAATGCCGGCCCTGGAGCTCGTCTCTGGGGCTCCGCCGGTCCTCCGCCGTTGGCCGCCGCGGCCTGGAACGCCAGCAGCTCGTTGTAGTAGTCTGGGTTGTTGGTGCGCACCTCCTCAAGGCTCATGTGCTCCGTGGGGTGGATGCCCATGTCGTTCTGCAGCTGCGTCAGCAGCGAACGCAGCTCCATGTCCTGCGGCGGCGGCTGGCGACGTGCAGAGGCCACGGGCGCCGCGACAGGCGCAGACTGGGCCGCAAAGCTCACCGGCTCGGTGGTCGCTCTTGCTGGGTCGGCTATCGCGGCCTGCGCGCGGTTGGCGGCCTGCCGCATCTGCGCCACGGCCTCGGGCGCGAAGAGCCGCGTGCTCTCCCACGTATTGAGCACGTGCACGAAGCGCTGCAGGTCCTTGGCGCTCACCTGCTTGACGCAGTTGCAGTAGAGCGGCACGATGCTGCGACCGAAGAGCGCTGGGTACGGCCCGCGCACGTTCTTCAGGATCGAGTCGGTGAGGTAGAAGATCGGCAGCTTGTACTGCGGCACGACCTAATGGCCGTCAATGGACAGAGAGTGATGGGGAGAGAAGGCGTGACGTTAAATCCCCGTTCTTTATTCACACGGAGCACAGACAGACGTACGCGGTAGATCTTGGTCTCCAGGAACTGCACGATCTGCGGCGCGAAGGTCGTGCGCTCGGCCTGCATCGTGAGCGAGTTGATGATGTCCTTGGCCGGGTAGTCCAGCATCTGGTTGATCAGCGTGTCGAACTGGCTGAGCAGCGCGTGGACCTCGCGGCTGCTGGGGCCGGCGGAGGAGCTCTGACGCTGCGGCGGGTCCTCGTTCCCATTCAGTCCACGCGGTCGCACACCGGAGCCTTCTGCCGCCATGGCCATGGACCGAGGCGGATGTTAACGGCGACGGCCAGTTTGGCGGAGGGCGAGGGAACAGTCCCAATTTACCAAAATAGATGAAACGACCCAGCAATATTTCAGAAATGGGACCTTATGGGAGATACATTACGGAAATGGCCATGAACAGATGGGGGAATGGGGGAAATAGACAAGACTTGACACGCATCATCGTCCAACAGCAAAGTCCAATGTATTGGATCCTTAGTTCACGTCACACTGGCAGTTCTCCTCTGCCCTACATCTCCACTTGACCAGCGTCTCTCAAAGAGGCTTCGACTTGCTTCCGCTCAACCCGTGGCGGGCTTGGACGCCGTGTCCGAGCTCTCTCCGCGGCTCGAGTAGTACGCGTCGTTGTTGGGGTTCACCTGGTTGGACCGGTTGTCGGCCGCGGCCTGAGACGCTCCTCCCTTGCCTGACATTCTTGCTGCGCTTGTTCTCGTTCTGGAGCAATTGCAATTGTAAGAGCCACTCGGCAGAGGCGGCAGCTTCCGGCAGTTGCCCAATTGCCATGTTAAAATGCGTGCTTGTCGCGTACAGGTACGCACGCGAGAGCGAGCACGCAAGCCCAACTGCCAAAGGCCTGAGAGTAAATCTCTGGTTGCGTGAGCATTTGAATCCCCCGTTCTCATCTCAGCAGACCACGTCGCCTTCGACTCCGTCAACTGCCCACAGCATTTGATGGTGGCTGTGTGCGACGTGTCAAATCACAGGGCTAGCGTAGGACCTCGTGTGCTTGGACTTGAGCCACCACCGCAGTATTAGAGCCTGTTCAGTACATGCGCGCGCGGGGGGCATAGGTGAGCCCGAACTCCGTGAGGATTGTCAGTGCAAGCAGAATCGCGACGAATGTTGTCTGGAAGAGCATCAACTGCTGTGGGCAGTTGGTGGTGGCTGTGTGCACGTGTCAAAATCACAGGTCCGCACAGAGCTAGCGTAGGACCTCGTGTGCTTGGACTTGAGCCGCAGGTGCCACCACCGCGTATTAGACGATCGTGCAGGCGTAGTGATGGCATGAGAGTATTGTTAATGCAATTGCCACGTGGCTTGTTCGCATTTCTATCGCTGCCACCGCCCTGTGTTGCTCTCAGTAATTCCGTCTTGGGTCATTCTTCGAAGCGCACTGCGAGTCTCTCGGGGCTTTCGGGGTCGCGGAAGAAGAGCAGCGACATGGCGATGGCTTCCAGATGCATCTGCTGCTCCACAAAGGTCTCAACGGCAAACTCCTTCACCAGCTCAAGGCTGTCGCTGTACGGGATGCTCCACTGCTGGCCGCTGAGTGGATCGTACAGGCCGAAGCGGATCTCGTGCTCCGTCTGACTGGCGCGCACGTGGCAGTAAACCATGTCGTCCGCCACAGGCAGGCCCTTGGGCTTTCGGCTGCCGTCTCCTTCCTCGTCGTCATCGGCAATAGAGACGATCGGTGCGATCGTTCGGAAGATGCAGCGATCCAAATCCGCTCCCGAAGGTGAGATCGTGAGCCGATCACAGAGCTCTTGCACCACAATTGGCCAAGGCGCGATCTCGTGAAGTCGCTTATGCTCCTGGCGATTGAGCTGCAGATCACGCCACAGAGACTCGCACTTGTTCTTGTGGCTCTTTTTCCGCTGTTGTTTGGCGCTGGTGGTCGTCGTCAGCTTCACATACTCGCGCCGCATTGTGGCAAAGGCTGCGTCCAGTTCCGCTACTCGCTGAGTCGCTGGGGCGTTCTCGATATTGAGCTGTGGGATCTGCTGCTGCGCCTCGTGCGTTTGCTTGGTCAGGGCAATCCAATCGAGTCGACACAGCTCCAAAGGCGCAGAAGAACTGGCCATAGGATCATAAAACTGCAGACGAAAGCGATCAGTAGCTACCTGGAGAGGCGGGCTTCCTTCGTCGTTCAGCTCTGATGAAGGATCGACTGCAAAGAGCGAGTAGCGATAGCGTTTCCCTCGGATTCTGCAGGCTCCGCTGGCGAGAAAGCGCGTCTCAAGGGATTGGATGTGGCACTGGTGAAGCCAAGCAAGCGGAGCTCTCCGTCTTCTGATCTGTCTATCGTGGTCCACATCGTTGCACAGCCCCATGACAAACTGCTCAGCCTGTTCCGCGAGCTTTTTGGTCGCGCTGTCAAACTTCAGCTGGGCCTTTGCGGTTTCGATCCGCTCGTTCTCAAGCGCGACCTGGAGCTCATGGTTCCAGCGAGTGATCTGCGTCTGGAGCGCCTTCTTCTGCTCCTTGAGCGTCTTCCGCGTGGCTTTATGAGCTCTCCGGAGCTCGTGGTGACGTTTTTCATCGTCTGGCGTGCTTGAAGTGACCGTGACGACGCCTTTGCCGCTGTTAATCTCTTCGATCTGCTCCTTGAGCTCTGCATCTCGCACATCAATCACTTTGATCTGGGCCTCTGCTTCTTGAATCTGTCTTAAAAGCGCAGTCTCGCACTGCTCTCGAGTACTCTGGAGTAATTTGACCTGTGAATGAAGCGTGCTCTCCAGAACCCGCTGCGCATCCTTCTGCTGCTTGCGCAAAAGCTCTTGGTGCAGCATCTCAGGCGTACGGAATCCTGTCTCCAGCGGCAGCCACCCACTCAGAACGCCCATGCGGTCGGCTGTGACTGCCAGCGCCATGCCGTGGTTGGCGTAGTGAGCGATCGCTGGCATCTTAGCATCGATCTCTATCGCCAACGGAGTCACCTTGAGTCTGCAGCCACGCAGATGCAGTCTCGGAAGCAGCGACTGCGCGATCTGCAGCTTTTGCTCGGGCGTCCACTTGTGCGGCAGCGTGAAGATGCGAGCGAGAGCTGCCGCCTCCATGACGCCGATCGTCAGCGGGAACGTACGTGAGCTGCTTGGGTGATACGCCAGCACCACGAAGTTGCGCACTTGCGAGGGCAGATGGTAGATCGAGACGATGAACCGGTGGCCCTGGATATGCATCAATTGGCAGAGCAGACGGTATCGAGCACGTCTGGGGAGCTTCATGAATTGCGCAAGAGCTCGCAATCGTTCCTGTTCCTCACGTCGCAGTCGCTCCTCCCGTTCCAGTCGACGCTGAGCTGCAGCGTTGAGTCTTTCCACCGCCGAGATGCAGAGCTTGGTCGGGATCAATGGCTTCCTGTCGCTGTTCCCAGTTGGCATCATCTCCTGGAAAGGCGATAGCATTGGTGCTACATCCTCTTCGGCATCATCAGCTTGGCCGTCGTACTCAAAGTAGAGCAGAGCGATCAGCTGCTTGATGATCGCTTGCTTCTTTCCGGCCACGAGCAGCTCGTTCCGCTGCTCAAAGAGGTCTTCGAGGTCGCGTAGTGTGACAATCAACCTGAACCGCTGGCTCGAGCCCGGGTCGTAGGCTTCAATGCGTATAAATCGATGCGTTCCGTGTCGCTCGTGCAGCCCAGCGCCATACAACCGGCCGTAAATGCCCACGCCATAGACTGATAGGATGCAATAGGTGCTGGAGACCATGGCGCCTTGGTTACGGAGCAGCACTTGGCCCGGCAGGCTCTGATCCCGTAGTGCGATCGCATTCGACTCTGTCTCCGCATCAGTACCATGTATATGCAGCTTCTGGGTTTCCCAGTGGGCCCATTTGCCCAAGAACCGTTTGTTCGGATTCGTCATTCGGTACGATCGGCTTCCAGTCGCGCTACTCAGCGCCAGCACCACGCTGAGCTCATCGCGAGCCCACAACTTGTCTCGATCACGAATGGGCTCCTTCCAGTGCTCGCTTCCCAGTAGCGACATGACTCTGTGGCACGGCATCAACGCCGTCTCGTCGTCTAGAACGCACTTCTTTGGGATCATCGCCAGCTGAAGCGGAGACGGTCGGGGCCTTGGTGGACTCTGGTGCTCCTGGAAGCGGAGGATCTGCTCCACTCCGATGGTCGCAGGGCCGCCATTCGGATCCAGAAATACGCGCTTGCGCTCTAATGTTTGCACTTCCAGCGGCAAGAGCTGGGTCCTGGGCGAGGCCTGACGACAGGGAGAGCGCAAAGACTGGTGATTGTGATGCTGAGGAGATGGAGGTGCAGGCTGATCTTCACGGGAAGGCGGTCGGCCTTCTAGCGGAGCGAGTACCGTGTGACGGCGCTTCTTCCGTCGGAGCGTGAACGAAGACGTCCAGCCAGGTGAGCGCACTGCTGTCCACCACGCGCGCTCCGCCACTGTCGTTGACTGGGGCTCATCTTCCTCACGGCCGGTTGAGAGCGAAGTAGTGGAAAGCATCATCAATGAGTCCCAACGCAAACTATCGACGGTAGGTCCATGGCGTTCGCATCATTCTCATGGAGCTCAAAGGACGCAGTATTTCGAAACGGATCTCTGGCACAAATAGCAATCAAGCAGTCTGGATGGCTGCCATCACTTCTTGGACTCCGAGAATGGGACAAACCTGCTTGCATTAAATACCATGAACACTTAGTGCTGGACACCACCCCAGTACAATTCCGTAAATGACATCAAACGATTGACAATTCACACATGGATTCTAGATTCATCAGTTATGTCGTCTAACCCAGCGGCCTCGACCGTGGCCTCGACCGTGGTTCCCTTCGGCCGCCGTCGTATCCGCAGAGACTGTTCTTGTGGGAACGAGTTTGCAGCCGTAGACAGTGGCTTCAGCGTTGTTGGAAGAGGAGGCAAGATCATCACTACGGATCATATCGCAGTAAGAGCCGCGTTCGAGTCCCGGCTGAGGTCCGGGACACAGTCCGTTCTTGATTGTGCTGCTGCAGATCTCGCCCACCGAGTACACGCAGAAATTAGACTGCATGCCTTCGACGCTCACGGAAGCCAGACAAGCATTGCGTATTGTGGTGATCGGTGCTGGTGTTGACGACGCTGACGCTGAAGTCGTTGAGGTATTGTCTGGTTCATTTGTTGTCGGAGCTGGTGGCGAAGTTGGTGCTGAAGCCGGTGCTCGCACTGGTGTCGGTGCTGGAGTTAACGCTGGACTTGAATCACTAGCTGCTGAAGGCGAATGTGATTCCGATGATGATGATGATGATGAACTAGACGTTGGAGCTGGCTCAGCTGTATTTTGTCTGAATGGAGAGGGTGTCGGTGCTCGTGTGCGAGTTGGTGCTGGCGTGTGAGTTGGTGCAGGAGTACGAGCCGGTGTTCGGCTAGGTCTCGGTGCAAAGGAGCGATCTGAACCTTCCGAAGAAGATTGTCCAGAAGATTGCGAATACTCCATCGACCTTGACACTGACGATTGAGCAGAAGCAGGCGATTCGGACGTCTCGCTGCCGGAGCTTTCGCCACTGGAAGACGCGACCGGGTCTGCAAGTGCCTGTGGGTCATCGTCTTGCGGAAGCATGGGGCTGGATTCGGACCCAGTTGCCCAGTCAACGATGGGGATCGAATCATCAGCTCCCATTTCAGTACTAACTCTGGTGAGAGAGCGGTCTGCTTCGAGAGCGTCGGTGCTTGGTACTCTGTGAAGCAATAACCCGATCATGACGACGGCGCGCAGCATTCTGGGACTGAGATCTGTGGTGAGCTGCTTCAAATGGAGAATGAATAGAGCACAGCGACGGAGAGAACAAGAGAGAAACGGATCTGCGAAGGCGCAAGTCCAATCCTGCTTGCCAAGAGCTCATTTGAGCTTGAGATGTGAGGGGCGAGGAACAGCGCCAGGTCTATATATACGCTTTTGCCCCACTCTTGACGGGACGATGGCGCTTGCGGCGTATAAATAGCTGCAAAATGGCCATGCCTGTCAAAATTGACAAGCGTTTCTCACGAGCATCGCAGCGACTTAAAGCCGACGTCGCCATCATCAGTGCTTAATTATATCTTTCCAAATGCCATGCAATTTGAGAACACACTCCATGAAGAAAGGCTGATTCCCCTTTTGGGGCCCAGGTCGACCCAGTTCAAAACCAACTTCAGCTCATTTATCGCACGAGACCTTCACTATGGCGACACGTTGCTTTGGACTACTCGTACGAGCAATACAGTAGCCAAGACTTCAATCACGAATCAGAGCAAACACCTCGCATTGTCGATGGAATGGCACAATGAGTAGTCGTGCGTTTTACCAGTGATGAATATTTGAATCCGCTTCCCTAGAGCCACGATTGACGCCAGATACGAGATAAACCGCTTTGGATTTGCTGTTGATAGACTGACAGTGATTCATGGGGCATGCTGTGCAGATGAAGTGGATAATACGTCCACTCAATGCGAACAGCTTATCGCGGTGCATTTCAGAGCAAGATGCGATCATTTCAAGCGATTTCTTGGAATTTTTGGCATGATGATGAGTGGGTAGATAATGAAATACACGTGTTGCGGAAGACGTTAGTTTATCGTAGCAAATCAATCACTTAAGCACACTTTCGCAGAGGACAAGCCTCTCTGGTTCGAAGACAAGATCTGCGTATCATCCTCTTCAAAATGGTAAACTTCTTGTGCTGATTAACTGGTTTTGTTGTAGAGACCACTGGATTGCAGTTGAGAACGCGCTGAAGATCCTATTGGGAATTTGATTTTCACAAGTGCTTTCCGAAAGGATTTTGGTAGAGCATCGAGGAAAATTAAGGCAAAACAACAAGTCTGCCTCAGATTTAATGATTCTTTTTATTGATAGTACGCGTTTTATTGCTGATGCGCATTGGTGGGGGGCATCACGATTTTGTGTTGCGATATCAAAAATGGGCACACATCGTACAACATGGCTTGACCACATTACTTGTATCAGAATCATCCTATTAATGTGACCCCACCAGCAGAGTGATTCGGTCGCGAGTAACGTTTTCGAATGATCCTTGTTTCGACTGAACTTTGATCGCTAAGCAATAAATCCAGTGTTCCTATTGCAAACCATATATTCTTTTGGATCTGCAAATTCTCAGGATCGCGCCTTAAAATCAGTTGACAACGAGTACAGAATTCCAACGAAATGTTCTTCACTCTCTCCAGCAATGGTTATTATTCACATCAGTTTGATGAGCCAGCAAGGTCAATGCTTTAAACTCAAACGCCTAGTGCAAAACTGAATTGAGTGCAAGCAGTTGAAATAGAAGCAGCCAAATCATAACAAATGGCGCGCATTTATAAATACGCTGATGAGATGATGGCAAAATGGCAGCGAAATGGCCATGCCTTTCAAAAAGTGGTAAGATTGAGCGTTACTAACGGTCTGCAACTTCAACGCCATGCGGTGATCAATCTCGCTTAAATATATCTTGGGTACATGCAAAATAGATGTCCTGACTACGCCGGCGTGGTGGAGTTTGAGCTGCCTCCAGTGGACGATGACGGGAGGCCATTGGGGGAGGAGACCGGCTTGGCCCATGGTCGGCAGCCAAAGATGTGTGGGTGGATCTCGGCACAGTATGAGCCGTACAAGAGTCCTGATTGAGCCTCGGGGCATTTGCCATACGCCGTGTTCCCACTGCACACTGCAACTCCATTCGGCAGGCAGAACACGCCGTCCATAGCCTCCACACTGACCCACACAGTGCTGTTAGCGCATTCCGAGTCTAACGCTGATCCAGAGCCACTGGTTTCACGCGCATGCGAGGCAGACGACGAGCCTCGAAGGCTGGTCGTACTAGAAGCAGTCGTAACGTTAGCGTTGGCTCTTGACGCTGAGTCCCCACTGAGCGTCTCGCTGCTTCCATGGGCAGATCCGCTTTTTGAGTCCTCATCAACTGAAGCCGATCCGCTCGCGCTCTCATCGCCATCAGGAGACCACTTGCTCGGATCAAGCGTAGAGTCGGGAGCCCACTCGTTCGGGTCCAACGTGACCGACTTGCTTGATGTGCTTGGGTCGAAGAGAGGGATCTGGCTATCTCCTTCTTCGCCTCCTTTGCTGCTCAATTGGCTGCCACTGGAAGAGCCAGACGCCGCTTGGGCCAAGCTGCCCCCAGTCACGAGCGCCAGACACACGACCTGCCACAGATGCATGCTCTTCTGTTTGATGGATAAAGCGGAATGCGCCACGTCTGCAGTGCTTGCCGGATTTTTCGCAGAGAAGAGATCGGAATGTGACGATTTTAGTCGCAAATGGATCTTGTCCGGTTCAAAATTAGCTCCTGGATCCAAAGGCTGCGTGTCGATGGCGCTTGAGGTGACCTGATCACTGTCACTCTCGATATATCGCCACATGTCACAGAGTGTAGCCATGTCTCTATCACTCTACCGAGCACGATTTTTATAAAGGACCCTTATCACGTACCTTCGAACAACATTCATCCATTCCCATCCCATTGAGCATAATGGCCGCAGCAACGGCCGCCGTGCGGCTGGATAAGCGCACACCCGAGCACGTGCGGGAGCTGGTGGCGCTGTTCTCCGCCATGGAGTTCGGCCTGAATGCGCTCGGCCTGTACCAGCACACGCCCGAGTTCTCTGCCGTGAAGCAGGCAGTCGAGAGCTCTTGCCAGAGGTGCGTCCGTCTGCGTAGCTCTTCGCCTGGATGGCTTGATAGCTGAGGCTTCGTGATGGCTTTACGCAGCACGTTCACCATGACGCACGTGCAGAGGATCCTGCATCTGCTTCCAGACGCCTACGTCTTCGCCTGGCGCTCGAACCCGTCGCTGCAGGAGCAGAAGCACGAGCCGCCGGTGCTCACGATCCGCAAGAAGCGCGTGACCAGCAGTCCCGAGAGCCAGGAAGCGCTTCCCGAGACGCTCTCGGATCGCGTCAACGCCTTCACCGAGCGTGTGAATGCGCTTGTGCAGGGAGCCATCGCCTCGTTGAAGCAGGAGAAGCCAGCGATCTCGGATCAGGAGCTGGAGACGGCGCTGGAGAGCCTGGAGCTGAAGCTGGCGCCATCGCCTGCGAGCCAAGCGCCTCCAGCGCCCACTGTGCAGGCGTTGCCGTCCGCCAGAGACGCCACCAAGGAGCTCACGCCGATGGAGAGACTGGCTCAGGCCCAGGCAGAGGTGGACGCACTCGCGGCGCCAGTGCCGAGCGATCTGCAGTCGCTGCCCAACTGGCTCATCGACAAGGTCCGCCGTCGCGAGCAGCAGGGCAAGCAGACGGCGCGCAAGAGCGAGCAAGCCACGCAACAGACCGTCTTGCGTACGCTGCCGCAGCTGAGCGACCAAATCGAGTCGTACGCGCTCTTCAAGCGCAAGCGTGTGTTCCCGCTGCAGGAGCTGCGCACGAACCTCACGCGAGCCCCTCTGAAGGACAAGATCGAGGAGCAGATCCACGCGCTGGAGGAGCTCGTGCCCTTCTGGCTCACGGTGCTCTGCAAGGACGGCAAGGACTACGTCAAGCTCTCTCGCTCGCACAAGTACAACGCTGTCAAGGCCGAGCTGCGCACAGCCATCGACGAGCGCCTCGCTTCTAGCTAATAAATGAATAGAAATTGCGAAATGAAAAGACTGAACTTGTACCGGAAGCTCTGCTCTGTTTTCTTGCTCTAACGTTACTGCCCTGTGGGTCCTTGCGGCTCTTGTTCGGCTGCTGGAGTACTGTCGGCTGCAGCAGAGCTTGAGGAAGATGCCGTGGCTTGTGTAGATATCGATGGAGACGATTGAGAACTGCTGTTGCTGCTCGCAGTACTGGGTGGATTTGCGAGCGTTGACGTTATCGACACCAAGGCACTCAACAGGTCAGCGAAGCTCGTAGAGGCAGCTGGTGCTGCTGACTCTGTCGTGGCTGTGGTGATTGCTGTCGTGGGCGGAGGACGCTCCAGCACCTGAGTTCGGAATGCGTTGGCGAATGATTCCACACTGTTGATAATCATCGATGGATCTCCAAAAGCAGCATTCCCTGGAGCAGATGTTGGAGCTTGTCTGTCTATTTGTTCATTGTCATGTTGGGCGGCAGATGAATCCTCGCGTTGAACGCTGCTATGATCTCTGGTCTCTTGCGATGGCTGAGGTGAATCAATAATGGGAGTTGGTGCTGCCGTCACTGTTGGCTGCTCATTTCTTCCAGTCTCACCTCCTGCTTCGTGTTCCCGTCTCGCTCTCACAAAGTTCCTGAAGTCGTCAAAACTAGGGGCGGATGGAGCTGATGAGGGAGATGCCGTTAGTGCTGTCGGCGCAACCGGTGTTGGTGTCGGTGCTAGTGACGTTGTTCGTTCCGGTGCTGCTGTTGTCGGGGGTGATGGCGCTTCGGTACGCTCAGCTGTGGCCAATGGACGTCCAGGACCAAACTGTGTGTCTGCAAGATTAACAGCCAGAGACCGCGACATGGTGCTCGTGTGGTACAGAACCGGCAATAGCTCAGTGATCCGACCTCTCAATCGCGCACGTTCGGAATCTGTGAGATGGTTTTCGTGTAGAAATCGCTGCGCAACGTAGGCCATCTGTCGATGCAGCGCCATGAACGTATCGGCCGCCTGCTGCACCGCATTTCCAAGGATGTACATCTCAGGCGAGAGCTCCGGTGCACTCGACAGAGGCGTCAGCTCAATCGCTGGCATGGATCGGCGAAGCGTCGCAGCTTCGTTCAGCAAAAGGATCGCATTCAGTCGTCTCGTGGCTTCGGCTGGTGTTTCTTCAGGTCGATTGGCGGCCACATCGGCTCCTTGTTGTTGCGTTGTCGGAGCAAGAGTCGGAGTCGATGGCGCTGGTGCAGCTGGCGTTGGAGCTGGAGCGCTTGGAACTCGAGGCTCACTCTGTGCTGGACTCTGCGCTCCGTTGGGGGACATAGCTGCAGCCACTTGGTGCAGACCAGATCCATCGCTGCTGATGATGCGGATGCTCGTAACGCCTTCAGCAGGTTCGGTACTGGATCCACCGCCACCCAGAGACGCCAGCATGGACGTCACGAGCCGCCCAAGACTCGGCAGAGGCGTGTCGGCATCCGCCTCGATGTCGAACCGCCCCATCATGACGCCGTTGCCCATGCCACGCATACCTCCAGACGTCGCAGTCGTAGCCGCTGGTGGCGGGTCATTCGCTGTAGAAGCCGCTGTTGCCGCATTGGAATCAGCCGCGTGGGGGCGACCGAAGACCGCATGCAGCGTGTCTCCGTCCACGAAGTGGTACGATCCGAGCGTCTGGTCGTCCTTGAGCACCTTGCCCTTGTAGATCAGACGCAAGGGCCCTCCGCTGTTGCTGCTGGCGTCTGGACTCTGCGCTTCCGCAGAGCGATAGGCTTCTAGCACTCGCGTCTTGAGCTCCGCAACGCCGATGGCCATGGGGACGCGCACAGTCACGATGCGCTCGTGGTGGATGAACTTGAGATGCACTTCCACGTCCATTGGGCTGCTGGCCTCTGGCTCCTGTGGCGCTTCCTCCATCTTGATCTCTTCTGGTTATGTTGCCTTTCTTATCAACGTACGAAGATGTTCTCGAAGTTCTTGTATATGTTTTGACAGGTCATTTGCATTCATTTTGAAGGTTTTATCCCACATTGCAGGTCAGGAAAATATTTCATACAGGTTTTTTAGCGTACTTTGTCGGAAATAAACAGTACGCACTAATGTACTGGATCAGGTTATTGCATTGATTGCGCACCCATTTGGCCACGTCGGGTCCCAAAGATGCGCATTGGCAACGGGAAGAGCTGCACGAAGAGATGAAGGACACTCACAAAGACAATCTATATTGTGGTATTCGTCTATCGCGACTGGTAGGCGGTCACGGCCTTGAAGGCGCCGAAGCCCACGAGTCCCATGAACGAGACGCAGGCCAGCTTGACGCTGAGAGGGATGTCGAAGGCCGGCACGGGCGGCACGGGGATGTTGCCCGGGTCCTCGTACAGCACGGTCTTGGTGTGCTTGGGGTCGCGCACGATGAGCGCAGCACGACGTCCAGCGACGAAGCCGTCCTCGTGGAAGCCGCGGCCAAGCCAGCAGCCCGAGAGCGTGATGCCTTCCTCCTGCAGGATCTCGTCCTGCGGCAGGCAGTCGGCCATGAGGCGTGGGTGGTCCCACGGGAACTCCGAGATCATGGTGTCCTTGGCCGGCTTGTGGCCGTGGAAGACGCGCGGCGTGATGGTCACGAACACGTCCTTCTTGCTCTTGAGGTGCTGGATGCGGTTCATCCAGTACGTCAGGATGTACTGGTCGTCCTTGGTGATGTTGACGTTCCAGCTGGCCCAGACCCCGCGGTCCTTGGCCATGAGCGACGGGTCGCGGTGCACGTACATCATGCACTTGTGGAAGTAGTACTTCTGCAGCGACTTGGAGCCGGCCTCGCTCCAGGGGATCATGGAGGCGCTCGTCTCGGCGTGCGTGGCCAGCACGACGTGGTCGCACTCGATGCGCTCGCCGGACTCGAGGATCACGGCCTTGCCGCCCTTCTCCACGAACTTCACGCCGGTGTTGCAGCGCACCGTACCGTTGTTCTCCTCCGTGAAGAACTTGAGGAACGGCTGCATGTAGGCCGAGCCGATGTAGTACCAGAGCTGCTTGGGGCGGTCCGTGCGGCGGCCCAGCGCGCCCAGCACGACCTGCCACAGCGGCAGGTACAGCGAGTTGGCGTGGGTCTTGAGGCAGCGCAGGAACTGCGTCACGGGCAGCTTCATGACGTCGTCCTTGGGCACGGTCCAGAGGATGGCCACGAAGGCCAGGAAGTAGTGGCGGAAGAACTCGGGCGAGTAGCCGGACTTCTTGGCCCACTCCTCCGTCGTGATCGTGTCCTTCTCGGGCAGCGCCACGAGCAGCTCCATGGTGAACTTGTAGATGTCGATCAGGATGCGCCAAGTCGTGCGGTCAAAGACGCCCAGGAGGCCCTTGAACGGGCGGCGCGACGAGAACTGCGGCTCGCCCGGGATCTCGGACGTGACGTTGAGGCTCATGGGGATGCGCGTCTTGGTCGTGCCGTCGGCCTCCGTGATGCCGAAGGACTTGAACCAGTCCTTGATGTTCGGGTTCGAGTCGCCGAACATCATGAAGCCCAGGTCCACCATCTCGTTGTCGATCTCGATCTCGTACGTGTGGCCGCCCAGCTGCGCGTTCTTCTCGAGCAGCACGACCTCGTGGCCGTCCTTGACGAGGTGGTACGCGGCCGAGATGCCGCCGATGCCGGCGCCGACCACCACGACCTTCATGATGCAGACAGGAGTTGGTTCTTGAGCTACGGGCGTCGAACAGCCAGTAGGTGGGAAAAGGGAGAATGACACGCTTGGCCTGTTGACGCATGGACCTCCTCCCGTCCGCTCGTCCCCTCTGAACTGGGAACGGCCGGATCGGTGGGTCCACTTACTAAAACCAAGTGAACGGCGGAAGGAGGAGCCACCCTCAAGTGGCAACCACGTCAAGAGCGCTGCTTTGCTGCAGCGTGTGTTTATGTGCGAGCGCGACAAGTTCACGCACCCAAGGCCCATCAATCAGTCAACTGCCACGTACGTGTGCGGTGCGTGGGTGGCGCACACAGGATGTGCAGAATCCACACTGCAAGCCATTGAGCAAAGCAGCGTTGACAGCAGGGAGACATGAGGCCATTCCTCCGGTATCTCCGGATCAGTCGGTTGCTTCTTGGGGGGCCGGGGAGTGGACGTGAGCGGGCGGTGCCGCTGGACAGCTGGTCAGTATTTCCACAGTGCATACTCTTTTAAGTACGATGATATAGGTCCTGCATAATCCAATTCCCTGTTCAAACAGTCGATCACAGATAAAACCTGTCAGACCGGAAGCTCTGAATAGTAGCCTCTCCCCATCATCGTCCGTCTTGGACTCCAGTGTCTGTCCGAGGTCCAATATGAACGCTCCCAACCGCAGCGACGCGTACCTGCTGCCCGAGGGTGCGCAGAAGGTCACGTACGAGAAGGACACCAAGATCTCCAACGCCGGCAAGTTCACCATCCTGCGCGAGGACCACACCATCGGCAACCTCATCCGCATGTACGCGCAGCCGCTTGAGAACGCAGCGTAGCTCTTCATGGACTCACCTCTGTCTGTGTCTCTATAGGCAGCTGCTGCGCGACCCGAACGTAACGTTCAGCGGCTACCGCCACCCGCATCCGCTGATCCACGATATCTATGTGCGCGTGCAGACCAACGACGCGTCGTCGCCCGTGGAGGCGCTGGCCAACTGCCTCGATGACCTCTCGACCGAGTTTGACGAGCTGGCGCAGAAGTTCCGCCGTCTCACAGGCAACTCCAAGGACCCAAGTGCGTTCAGCTAGGCTTCTGGACTGCTGACGGATTGCTTCGCTTCATGAGAGAGGAAGAATGAATCATAAATGCGTTCTTTCCATGGAAATCCCAATGTGAATAAATAAGCAGCTACTCTAGTGATGCAGCTTGGGCTTCTTACAGACAGGCGCAGGGCTTGTCAGGGTAGCACTCGTGCTCTCTGCTCGCGAAGAGGACGGGGCGGAGCTGGGGCGGAACAAGCCCCACGAGGATCCTTCCACAGAGTCAGCAATCTCGCGGAACACGGACGCGATCTCGGCCTCTGGAAGCGCAATGTTGCCTCCCACGCACAGCTCCTTCAGCCGAGGGCTATTGTCGTTGATGATTTCTATAGCCAGTGCCTGGAGGCAATCCTTGGTCAGGAAGTTCCGTTCCAAACCCAAGAACACGAGCTTTCGCAGGCTCTGGGTCCTGAAGCACGGGAGCAGCTCCTGAAAAGCTGCAGGCGTGATCAGATTGCTGCCGAGACACAGCTGCTTGATCTCTGATCGGGCACCAAGAGACTGTAGAGCGCTTGACAGATAGCGCATTCCATCGTGGCCAATCAAGTTCGAGCGGATGTCGAGGAATGAGAGCCGTGGACACGCCTGCGATGTGAGTAGCTCGCTGACTCGCATTGCGCCGTAGTCGCCTAAAGCATTACCACCCAACCAAAGGTACGACAAATCAGGACATCCGCCTGAAATGAGCGCCTCAGTGAGATGGAAAATGCCGTTGCGAGCAACAGAGTTCACAAAAGTTGAGCACAGACACAGTTTCTGCAGCTGCGGACAGCCATTCTGACGCATCAATTGCGCCAGCAATGAGACGCCAAGCTCGCCTGGAGTGCGAGTCATGATGCGCCGAGACGTAGAGGCGGAAGACTCCCCTTGGATGGATTTATCTTCACGCTTTCGCTTGCGATCTTGGCTCAAAGCTGGTGGATCGCAAGGTGCGAGTGGCTCAGCGTACACGCAGAGTTGGCGGAGGTTGGGCAGAAACCCAGCGAGCGTGCGAGCAGATGCTGATGTGGCCTTGATCTGCGCCAGAAAAGACGGGAGCGCTTGGGTCGTGATGCGTAAGTTCGTGATGGATTGCGGAAGCAGATTGCGGTGTAATCGGCTGATGGTAAAGTGACGAATAATCTCATGGCCATTGAGAAATGAGAAAACTCGAACCATCGCGGCTGTTTGGCTTCCGTCGAAGAGCGCAGTCATACATGATGACCGACTTGGTTGGCTTGGCGATGATCCAATGCCTTCACTGAAGTTGTTTGGGGAGATTCTAGTCGATAGATGTGATCCGCGGTGACACGCGAGAGCCGTTCTTGAGAGTCCCATCAGCGACCGATAGCATTTTTCATTCGCGTTGATGATCACACCACTGCTGTGGGTTGAGTTATTTCGGAAGACAGACTCCCAGCGAGAAGGAGTGAAGAGCCAAAGTCGCTTCTTGTGCTGGTCGATAGACTTGGTCGCTGACTTTGATGCTGATTGTGTTGCTTGCTGGTTCATCACAATCTTCACCTTCCACCGAGGGTTGCAATTCATGATCTTGGCGAAATGCTGCACGCGACGAAGCAATGTTGTTGGCATGAAATACTCTTCTTTGGAAAATGCTGATCGATAGATCAGCAGTTCAATGTGCTTCGCAAGATGCACGAACAGCTTCATGCACGAGCATTCTTGCAGAACGATACGGCCACGAGATGAGTCAACCGAGCTAATCGAACTAGAGGATGGAACCGAAAGCAAATAAACACGAAACTGCGTCTTCAATAGCTGAAGAACTTGCTGGATCACTAGACCCCGCTCTTGTCGTCGGCTTTGCATGAACGAATGTGAGTTTGAGCCTTCAGAAAATTCTTTCCACGCCGTGACTCCGGCATTTGAGCAGAAGGATCCACAAGCACTTGGATCTACACATGGCGTTGGTGCAATTTGAAGATCGCGGCGGCATGATATCGTCGGAGGGGCTGATGGCTGGTTCGCTGCGGCGCTCATAACGATGACCAACTGTGATTGTGGGAGCTGTGAAGAGCCGAGCGTGGAAATTGAAGAATGGAGCCAAACTTCTTGGATCTGCTGTTTCCATCCTTTTTCTCGTCTCTTGAACTTCTTTTTTGGGTTTCTTTCTCCGGGGCGCCAGACTCGGCCGGTTGCAGGTGCGAGCAGCCGTGCGGGTCGTTGATGGATTTGCCGGCTTATAAATATGCTGTCGAGCCGCTCCAAGAGACGTGCGCAACAGACAGACCGACGTGGCTGGAAGAAAACGTAGAAAGCGTGAGGGTGGAAATTACGAGCGAATTGCGAGACAGTGGATGTCTCTTACCAGGATGGAAGAACAAGACCAGTCAGTTTTCTGGATGATCGCGTCGCCAATTCTGGAGAAGTAAATGCATGGAAACGGATGACGGTCAGGTTCCGCATCGAGAGATCATCCACGTTGTCTTATTCCAGAAATAGATGAAGTCATGGATCTTGAAACTGTTGAGGACTGATAATATGCCCAATTGGCTTCAACGGCCGGGCAAGGCTGGATATAACAACGAAACCCAAGTTGAGCCGTTGGGCTATCTTCAATCTTAGAGAGCCCATTCTTGGGCAGGCGCACATTTCTGGATAAAATAGCTGCGACGCCTGCACAGTAGTCGCAACGGATGCTGAAACTTATTCGTGCTGTCGTTTTCTTTTATACTAGAAAACCACCGATCCGGCGTGATAAGCGGCATTTGGCAAGTTCACCATCGCAAATCTGAAGCATTTCCATATATATCAATCGTCGCGTCGGAGCGCATGCCTTGAAAAGGGAAAACGCCAATAAAGAACCCGAGCAAGGGCGGGGTCATTTCAGGACTGAAATCTCTTGACGCATGACAAGTCGCTTGAGATGGCGACTGTCGCAGGAACTTCCACAGAACCGGAAGAGAACAAAATGACTTCAAATTGGAAGATCACCATGGAAAAATGCACCTACCATTTATCGACAGAGAAATAAAGGTAGAGTCAGAGAGGCGCCCTTATGGGACGCGTCTATTTTCCATCTAGTTTCTAAACTCACGCAATGCACCTTCAGCAATCAGGCTGTCGATGCCGATCCTCATAGATACGTAGGAATATACAATCGGTTTCTGACGTCACTTGGCTTGCGATCCTCAGATTTCTGAGTTCCACTCCGTCCTCTGTGCACTTCGTCATTTCTGGGAGGCAGGTTGCTATTCGTGATGGATGAATGACGACTCTTACTCATAGCAAAGCTCACATGTGGCTGCTTGCGTGCACGTGACTCATTCTCTGGCTCCTCGCACTCTTCCGAGTCACTGTCGCCAGAATTCAAGTCCAAACTGGGGACTTCATGCTCACCCACAATAGCCTCATGCATCAATGTTCTTGCTCCCTCAAAAAAACAACCTTCCGTACTTCCATCACTGGTTGGCGACATTGGAACATTTCCACTGGGTTCTTCTGGCGATATTAACGCACGCTCATCCTCTGGAGATAAGATCTCAGTCACCATTTCATTTGCAACTTCCACCATTTCTTCCTCCGCCTCTTGTTGTTTTTGTTGCTTTTGCGTTTTTCGTGCTCGATTGGCGAGCGCATCAAGCTGGACTTGGTTTTCCTGGATCATCAAGCCATTTTTATCACGTTTGTATGCGTCTTGGATGCCTTTAAGTACCCCTCCTTCGTTCCAGCAAAGCAAGTTCCTGATTCCAAATAGTTCACCCTGTTGCCTTGAGTCACCTTGAACACCTTCAAAATACCTTGGTGCAGCCACACCTTTTAAAGTCGTGTCACTCAGCTGTTGCTTATAAATTTGCCGGACATAGATCATCTCTTCGATAGTACCAAGTGTAATTAAACGGTAGACTTGCACATCTTTTGTTTGGCCAATTCGATAAGCGCGATCTTGAGCTTGGCAATCATGCGCAGGGTTCCAGCTGGGGTCAAACAGCACTACATTTGTGGCACTGGGTAGGTTCAAGCCCATACCACCGGCCTTGGTACTGATCAAAAACACCCCAACGGTACTTTCCGGGTCATTAAACTTGTTGACGAGTTGCAGTCTCTCATCAACTTTGGTTTGCCCATCCAGCCGTACATATGATATCGCTTCGCCAATTAAGTACAACTGCAATATATCGAGCATTCGCGTGCTTCGGCTAAACAACAGTGTTTTCTGGCGCTTTCGCTGCCAGAAGGCAAGCAGTTTGCCTAATACAAGCATTTTCCCGCAAGTTTTCGTACCGATTGATTGCATTTCATGAAACGTTGTTACTTGCTCAACTCCGCCAACCGCTTCTACATCTTCACCAAAAGCTTGCGCAGCAAACTCAGCTCCATATTCCTGAAGCTCGGGTGGGTCATGTGGGTTTACCTTCAATAACTCCATGTGATTTGAGAGCTTGAGCAATTGAGCAACACAAACGAGCCCCATACAGTTTGGGCATGACTTGCAAGCTTCACCGCTGGAATGGAAACGATCCCACAAAAGCCCACGAGTATCGCCAAGCGAGGCGGGAGTTTGGTAGCAACACAACTTGCGTTTACGTCGGCTATCACGACCACAGTCACATATTTCATCTCCTCGACGCAGAAGGTCAAACTCTGGCATGGCCAAAATGCGTTCGTAAGCTGCTTTTTGGTATGGTGTCAGCTCACAAAACACAACTTGATCACGTTTCTTAATGTCTTCAAATCGCGGATTCTTGTCCTTTTCACGGCGCAAGTAGTATGGCACAAGTACTTGACGTAGTTTCCTTTCCTTCTTATGGCTTCGTTCGATAGCCTCTGGTGCAGCTGATTTTTTACGTCCATATTTGATATCATCGCCATAGTATGTGCGAAAATCTTGCCATGAACCCAGAGCTCCAGGCGCAATAGTATGAAGCAAGCAATGTAATTCTTTTTCGTTGTTTTGCATCAATGTTCCTGTGAGTCCAAGCTTTCGTGGGTATCTCAGGCCTTGCACTGCGCGGGTCAGTTTCGACTCTGGATTTTTTAAACAGTGCATTTCATCCAGGATGACAACTTCCCAAGGAACATTCTCCAATCGATCAATTGAACTTTTTAGGATATCATAGCTGCAAATGACGATTTCGTAGTCGCCTCTGTATAACAAGCAGTATTAGAGAAACGCGTGAGAACCACATGCACAGACAGCAACATATATGGTGCATTGGAGGAATTCAACGTACCGTATGATTCTGTGGATAATGCTTTCCCGCTCTTCGGGCTTACCATGTAGCAACACAGTACAGCAAGACATCCACACGTTGATTTCGGATTCCCAATTGTGCAATAATGAGGCAGGTACGACAATCAAAATCGGTGCAGCGGATCCATCGAGCGAACGAAATGACTGAATATCTTCTTCTTTGGCTTCAAATTGCCGAGCACGACGTTCCTTACGAATCCTCCGCCACGTCTCAATGTCACGAGAATCACCTTGCTTTTGCATTATCGCTGCTAGCAGCGCAATCACTTGAATTGTTTTGCCGAGTCCCATATCGTCGCCTAGAATTGCTCCCGTTCCACGCGCATATGCATCGTACATGAACTGAACACCTTCTCGCTGGTAATCAAACAGATAATTGTTGATGTTGGCACACACTTGAACTGGGTTTGATGAGTCAGAAAGCACCAATGGTCCTTCGTTGGTCTGTTCACATTAAATCCGAGGATGAAATGACAAATCAAACAGGCCTTTCAACAGCAATACGTACATCGCGCGGCGGTAGTCTTGGCCATCGCTCTTCTTCAGGTAATGAACTTTCTGAGTCACTCCTTGGTCGTTGACGTTTCCGTGAAGATAGCGCTTGGGGTCGAGGCTGTTCTATCAGTGGTGGTCGACTGAGTTCCTTTGCTTGGGCTTGCTCCGTTTTGCTCTGCTCCTTTTCCTTCGCGTCCGAGAACCAACCATCATCATCATCCACTATCACAGAAGCCACGCTGCCGTCCAGTGTTTTGTCAGCATGAGTATCTCCATTCTTGACTGAGGCATTGTTGCTTGACTGCCAACGCCATTTATTGTCTTCGTATTGTGTCTTCCAGGTAGTACTTGCCGGTGTTAGAGACCACGACTGCCGCCTTCGCTTTAACTGTGGGTCATTCTCGCGACCGAACGGCGATACGTAGACCCTAGACGCAATAGCAGGAGCTTCATCTCTTCGCGCATTCACAGTTTTGGTTTGAACTGATGGTTCTCGATTAGGAGACCTTTCCTTGTGTTTTTCACGTGCATGCTGCGCTAATCGAGATGGCGACACCGTCGACGGGGCTTGCTTGGCTACAGATGAATCCAGATATGAACTTACACGTGGAGGCGAAGTCGTCTTCGTCGCCGCCTTTGTTTTTGCCGGTAGAAACTGCTTGAGCAGTTCACGCGCCGAGATCACTGGCTTGAAAAGCGGGTTCTTGGCAGTGCGGGAAGAGTCATCAACTGGCGCAGCAACCGCAGGAGTCAGTAGATCCACAGCAGCGGCGTCCAATGCTGCTATGTCGCTGGCTCTGGGAACTCTGGCGCTGCGCCAGGCCCCAGCGGAGGCCGCAGCTTCGTCCTCATCGCTGCTGCTGCTCAGCAAATCGGCCATCGGCAGATGCGTCACAATTGTATGGGTTGCCCCTCTGCTAAGTACGATATAGAACGCTTTAAATAGCAGACCCTCTCCAAAGAGTGATGGTGGTTGACGAGCCCTTTGTTGAGCCTGTCGACAATGCGCACAGGATGCTCGTGATGGCTAATGAAACGAAGACTCTTCACGCGTGTCTTCCTCAGGAAGAACCCAATGCCGATGAGTTGGCCCGTCTCGCATTATCTGCAAGCACTTTTGTTTCCGAGAACATGCTGGGCATGCCTCCATGGACCGACGTCTTCAAAGCTCAGTTGACGGAGAGCATCACAACCGACTTGATGCCGAAGATCAAAATCGTGTTGACGGAGAGCATAACAACCGATTTGATGCCGAAGATCAAAACCGAGTTGGCGGCGATGGGCAAAGTCATGCAGGACAACATGAAACAAATTGAAGAACGAAATTTGAAGCACCTCGAAAGCGCCAATGCAACCAATCGGCTCAGTGAAGAATTGATCAAGTCGATCAGAGCCGAAGCGTACAATGCCCAAGCTGCGACGTATAACGCAAGTTGCGTTTACAATGGAACACCATTCCACGCGGTCCTGAAACGAGTTCCAGGATTGGGACAACCTAATCCATTGAATCTGGAAGAACTCGAAGTTGGCCATTTGGTTTCCCCCCCACATTTACCGGTTGATATGGACGACCTAAACGAGTGGAGCCAAGAGCGCACCGACGCATTGAAAGTAGTGATGAATGAAAGCTTTGGCATCCGACCTGATCATTCTATCACCCAGCGCCGCCGCCAAGTTTTGAAATTTGTAACGGGCCACAATACTTTGGGGCATTCGTGACGTGGCGTCGTACTTCATTGTTGTCTCCGCTGTACCATCCGTCAGCTTGGGTCTTCCTTTATTTCAGCACGCATTGAGATGAATGAGTACATTTTGAAGAGCGAAAGAATGGTTATTAACCATCAGTCTTTAATTCTGCACTAAACAGCGTCCATGCATCATTATCTATGTGCTTGGATGTCCAGATAAGTGCCAGCGTGTAAAGTAGCATAACGGAGCAGCAGCCCTGTGAGTCATTCGCGTCGATCTTGAACCCACAGCCGCCAGACTACTACGGGTCTGCAGCACGTCGAACCGAAGAGCAGCGCGAAGAAGACCAGAAAGATCATGGCCAAGTTGCTGTGCGATAGCGCCGTGGCACACGGTCAACATAAAATATTTTCTGTGCTTCTGGCTTACCATGTAGCAACACTTTACAGCAAGACATCCACACGTCGAGCTCGGGTTCCCAATTGCGCAATAATGATGTGACAATCAACATCGGTACATTATTTGACCTTCGTTGTCTTCTGAGAAATGGCAGCATTCAACCAGAATTTGATCAATCAGAACCAAGCAGTGATCGACCAGCTGAACCAAGGATTCGCTAACCAGTCCACTGAATTGCGCGAGTGCATCGCCCGAACCGAAGCGGAAAGCTGGAATCTCCGTGCAGCGATGACCAGGTGTGATGGCTGTTTGATTTTGGCGAGGTAAATGAGCGTAAAAAACAATATAAACTCGATTTAAATTAGCGTCGTCGGAAATGCAGGAGAAGGCTTGGACTGGTGCTCGATAGCGAGATGTCTTCGTTCGTTATGTAGTACATAGCCTTGGTGCAGATCGAGTCCTGAGAATCGATGTCGAAATCATCATGACGCTTAAATGCATCGATGCTTTCGTGACTCATTGCGTCAACGGAGCTGGGCCTGGCAGCAGGAATGATCTCACCAACAGCGACAGTAGAGAGAGCACCATTGCACGATTCCACCCCTTTCGCAAGGTCAAGACAGGTCTTGGACCGGCCGAGTTCTGTCTTGACCTAGCGAAAGGGGTGGAATTGCGCCCTGGGTACTTTCACAACTTGCAGCAGCGTCACACAAGTCGTCTTCATTCCGACTCACGATCAGCATCACATCCAGCACTGACTTTGGGAATATGGCGGTTGGGGAGGCGGTCGACAGCCAGCTTCTCAAAGGCCACCACGCTTTCCAGCGGCTGCAGGAAGAGGTACTAAGCCGTGGTCTTGAGCCGAAGGCACGAAGTCCGATTCCATCCTTATGCTCCCCCGATCTTTATCAGAAAAGCAATAGACCTGAATAGTAGCCTCTTGCTGAGCTCCTGGCGCAAAAGTCATGATTGTGTATGCAGAAGGATGGATCATGCAGCTTTATACATACGTTTAGATTAAATTTACACCGTGGGCTCTGCATGTGTGGTACCATATTCCTTCACTGCCTATTGGCATCTGCTTGAATAGTTGTTGCAATTTGCTGTTGCGACTGCTCAATGGAGCGGACCCCAAGGCAAGCGAAGGAATGCCAAGCCTCTTAGTTGAAAATCGGATCAGGCGACTGCGTGGGCAGCAGCTGGAAGCGCTTCTTGGTGATAATGCGCTCCTTGGAAAACTTGTCGTCGGGCGAGAAGCGGGCCGGGTGCGCCGAGATCGTGGGCTTGGCGGTCGGATCTTCCTTCTGCACAGAGCGCAATCAAGAGACAGACAGCAGCGTGAGTCTCTCGCAGCAGAAACACCAGCAGCACCAGCTGCCCATCATCACAGACGCAGCGGTCGTACCTTCAGCGTGTAGACACGCTTGCCATCACTGCCGACGTAGTACATGAGGTGCATGGTTGCTGTTCCTATTGCTTGTGCCTTTGCAATGGCCGCGTGCCGGTTAGCGTCAAATTGTCTAAATTTAGAGAAAAATGTCTACAAATGCAATCCGGCGATGGCAAACCACTGGTGGGGAGCACGATTGGTCTCTCTTCCCCTTGCCCTGCCCATACTGAGAGGTTTTCCACGAATCAACGGGCGTCGGGTAATTAACCTCAAGATCCATCCATTTCCCTCAACAGAGGAGGGGGGCACAAATTCCAAAACCTTTATTTGTCCCAAAACACCTCAAACCAGAGGAGGAAAAACCTTGGATTGACTTGGGCTAAGTATACCGCAGGTGGCTGGTTGGCGGCGGACGTTGGCGCGCAGGGGGGGAGGGGAGGGGAGAGGAGGCTCCCCCCAGGGACACCGAGGGACAGCAGGGGACCGAGAGAACCCACCCAACCAACGCGCGCTTTTCTAAAAGCTAGTTGGGAAACTACCAAATCACACAGCCAGCAATCATGGTACGTTAACGCCGCATTCAGCCCCGCTTCATGGAGCTCCGGCCGCCCTTCAGCCTACGTGGATGTCTTAAGCGCAACCCCCGGCCACTCCTCTTCCCGCCGATCCTCTTTTCGATATCCTGACGCTTCGGACTGGTCGATTCCGCACCCATTTAAGGGCGCGAAATGCAGGAGCGCGTTTTGGCGCGCAATTGTGACCCTTAGTGGGTCGTGACCACGCCATGATCAGGATTTGAATGAGAACGGTTGAAGACAGGGTCTCGAGTCCAGGGTTGCGCGATGGTGTCTCGGGGGTTCGGGCGGACCGGCGCGTCGTTTTAGATCGAATCGGACGACTAATGGATCTATTGCTCCTGATTACCACAGAACGTGCCTGAGTTCAAGCTTATCCTTGTCGGTGACGGTGGCGTCGGCAAGACCACCTTCGTCAAGCGTCACTTGACGGGTGAATTCGAGAAGAAATACGTTGGTATGTCGATATTCGTGTCTATGACGCCTCATTAGATCGGCTGCTAATGTCTTGTACCTGCTTATTTAGCCACGCTCGGTGTCGAAGTGCACCCGCTCGTGTTCCACACCAACTTCGGCCCCATCCGCTTCAACTGCTGGGACACTGCCGGTCAGGAGAAGTTCGGCGGTCTTCGCGATGGCTACTACATCCAGGGCCAGTGCGCCATCATCATGTTCGATGTGACGTCGCGTA